>BHFT01035950.1:0-17204 GCA_004320025.1 Laticauda laticaudata | reverse complement strand
ATCACGCTACTTTCAAAAAAGATGTTTTATTTGTATTTCTTTGTGAAAACTCAAATAAAATTTACAAAAAAAAAAAAGAATGGGGTAAGGTCCATGGTAGACAGGTTGAGATTGAAGCTGTCAGGGGCTTGAGGTTGTAACCACGGAGTCTGGTAGGGCGTTCCAGGCATAGAATCCCAGTGCCACAAAAAGAGAAGAGCTGTCTTCACACTACAAAAAGATGTTGAGATTCTAGAAAAAATACAGAGAAGAGCAACCAGGATGATGAGGGGACTGGAGGCTAAAACATATGAAGAATGGTTGCAGGAACTGGGCCTGGCTAGTCTAGGGAAGAGAAGGACCAGGGGAGACAGGATGGAGGTCTTCCAATATTTGGGGGCTGCCCCAGAGAGGAGGAGGGGGTCAAGCTATTTTCCAAAGCACCTGAAGGCCAGACAAGGAATAATGGATGGAAACTGACCAAGGAGAGATTCAACCTGGAAATAAGGAGAAACTTTCCGACAGTGAGAACAATCAACCCATGGAACAGAAGTTGCGGGAGCTCCATCCCTGGAGGCTTTCAAGAAAAGACTGGACTGCCATCTGTCAGAAATGGTGCGGGGGGGGGTTGGACTAGATGACCTACGAGGTCCCTTCCAATTCTTGTTAATCTGCATCTGTATTTTTCAGGATAATGTACCAAACCAAGCTCCTTACGAGGCAGAAATGGGATCTGCAAAGCGATCCAGTGGATTTTTTTTTTTTTAATGCCTCTCGGACCTCAATGTAAGAAACCAACCTGTACAGCTTAGGAAAAATGTCATATTGGACCGATCAGCCAAGGGATCTGAAAGGCCCACCGGTTCTTTAACGCAAAGGATCTGCTCTCATTTCGACACGTTAAAAGATTCAGCCAGTTGAAAAAAAATAAAGAAAGAAAAGAAAAGAAAAGAAAAAAAAAACTTTGCGGGGAGTGAGTCCCTGCCCAAGCGATCCTTACAGCTCTCCGCCCGTTTGCACAGAATCCGGCTGGGCTTCCTCTCTTGGGCCCGACAGGATAACTGGGCTACGGCAGGGATCTCGTCGTTGGCAGTGTCAAGGGAGAAGATCCTCGGGGTGTCCATCCGATCGAGGGGTGGTGGTGGGGAGGCTCTTGCTTTTCCTCCTCCCAACCCGGGAGGCGCTCTCCTCCCTCCTTCTCGAAGGGCTCTGCGTCCAGCCGAGCTCAGTCACAATCGGAGACTGGAGAAGCGTCATGCACCCAGCGTTCTGAGCTTGGGTTCCAAAGGCCGGGTGGAATCCAAGCTCCGCTTCGGGTCTCATCTTGGAAACAAGAGGCGGCGGCAGGGGGGAAGAGAGCGGCTGTGGGAGATGGGTGGGATCTCTCGCGCTCTCTATGGGAAGGTCTTTCCTAACAGGATCACAGATTGCTCCGAGCAGGGAATGCAGAATCCAGAGAGAAAATAGCAACAGTCCTTAGACTTATATATTACTTCACGGTGCTTCACGGCCCTCTCCAAGCGCTGTATAGAGTCAGCCTGTTGTTCCTTCCTTCCTTTCCTTCCTTCCTTCCCTCCTCCCTCCCCCTCCCTCATTCCTAGTTAGCAATAGCCCTTAGACTTATATACTGCTTCATGGTGCTTCACGGCCCTCTCTAAACAGTGTCTATAGTCAGCCTGTTGCTCCTTCCTTCCTTCCTTCCTTCCTTCCTTCCTTCCTTCCTTCCTTCCTTCCTTCCTTCCCTTCCTTCCTAGTTAGCAATAGCCCTTAGACTTATATACCGCTTCATGGTGCTTCATGGCCCTTTCTAAGCGGTTAACAGAATCAGCATATTGTCCTCAACAATCTGGGTCCTTCTTTGACTGACCTGGAGCTGGTCAGCATCCAACTGTTGGCAGTTGGCAGAAGTCATCCTGCAATGCTGCATTCTAACCACTGCGCCACCAAGGCCCTCCCTCCCTACCACCTTCTTTCCTTCCTTCCTTCCTCCCTCTTTCCTTCCTTTCTCTCATCCTCCCTTCCACCTTCCACAGTGTTTGGGGACCCTCAAAGCCGACACTAGCAAGAGCGTAGGAAAACTCAAAGAAGTAATAAGATACTAGTATATAAGATTGGGAGATACGGAGACCTGGCCCACAGAATCGCCAAGAGGCAGACACGACTGAATGGATATCATCATCGTCATCATCACTACCACCATTACCTCCTCTCAGGATCTCTCTCTCCTGCCCTCAAGGTTTCCAATAGCACCACAGTGCGTAAGCGGGCTGCTAGACCTGCTTCCCCATGTTCTCTGATGCCAGCAGGCATAGGGCTTTGGCAGCACAACCGTGTGGCACACTGCAGGCAGGCAGGACAGAGCAAGCTCCTTTTTTAGACAGGATTAAAAGAACAGTTTTTCTATTTAAGCCTTCTTATCAGAGCTGTATTTTTTCTTGTTCTTTTGATCTGAAACCATTCTGGCAACAACAGCAACATTAGATGCCACATCCTGTCAAAGATTATTCTATCTGACTATCCCTCCATACCAGTCTGTCTGTCTATTTATCTGTCTATCCCTCCCTCCATCTATCATGTATCTGTCTGTCTATTTAATCTCTATGAACATTATCTATCTATCTATCTATCTATCTATCTATCTATCTATCTATCTATCTATCTATCTATCTATCATCTATCTATCCGTGCATCCATCTATCTAGTCTATCTACCATATCTATCTAATATCTATGTACATACATCATCTGTCTATCTATCCATGCATCCATCTAATATTTATCTATTTTTCTATCTCTCTACCTACCTACCATATCTATGTAATCTCTATGTACATATGTGTCTGTCTGTCTGTCATCTTCCCATGAGTCCATCCCTTCTTTCCTCTGTCCTCCCTGTCTTTCCATCTGCCTGCCTCCCCCTCCCATCTTAAAGTCCCCAGTTTCCCTCACAGAGGGACCCTGGGCGGTGTGTACAGCTGGAAACGATTATTACAGGATCTCCCTGATGAATTAAGTAAATCACAACTTAAACCATCCACCTTAAGCCTTCTGGATTTCAAGTGTGGGAGAAACCAAATTGGTTTCGATCCAAGTGCCCCTGGAGGCATTTGCTCTGTCCTGCTTTGCTTCCCATCAAGTGGTAGACTGCCTCTTGATGGAAAGGTTCCACCGCACCCCTCTCCCTATTATGAGTTTGCAGCCTTCCAAATCCTTTCCTACATCTCTGGTTCGCGTATTTCATGTAATAATCGGGGAGGGGAGAACGACAGAGGCTTGTTTCCTCAATATTTTTTTCTGAAAACCTTCTCTTACAAGCACCTACCAGAGCTGTAGCTGTCGGTCGATGATTGAGAGATGGAGCGGGATAGCGAACGGCGGCCGATCTTCGTGGGGCGCTTGTTAAATTCTTGTTTTTGGTCAGCAAACTGGATCTATTAAAAAAAAAAAAAAGGGGAGGGGGAGAAAGCCAGATTTAGCCAAGGGTGGACGGAAAGAAGAATTCAGGCCCAATGGTAAACAGCCTTCTGGTCCACAACTCCACTGCCCCTTCAACCAGAAGCCTTCTCAAAGGACTCAATAGCTTCACAACGTCTCCTGGGTCAGTACCACGTTTCCCCCAAAATAAGACCCTGTCTTATATTTCTTTTGCTACCCCCCAAAAAAAGGCACCAGGTCTTATTTTGGGGGGGATGTCATCCACTGACTAACCTCACTTGTGTGCGTCGCTCCCAGCCTCCTTTTCACTATCAGAGGCCTTCAGGAACTTCTTCTCCTGTGACCGGCAAGGCTTTCCTGAGGCCTCTGCAGCCTTCAGGATCGATCCAGAGCTTTGTTCTCAGCTCCAGAGGCCTTCAGGAAAGCCTGGCCAGCTGCAGAAGAAATGGGCTGATGAGGAAAGGGTCGGGGTGTGTGAGGCCCGGCTACAACTCTCCAAAGGGAAGTAGGAGGGCAGCTCCACCACCACCCCGATCTCCACCCCGGCTCCATTTTAATCTGTGCACTCTGGAGTGGGCAGGGTCTGAATTATTTTGGGGATAGGGCTTATATTGGGCGCACATGTAAAAATAAAGCTAGGACTTACTTTCAGGGTACGTCCTGTTTTTGGGGAAACAGGGTATTAATATCATATTACCATTTGGAAAAAGCAGCCATTGGGACAACCATGAGATATTTAAAACACTTAGGATTTGAAGAGAATGTTGTTCTCTTCTCACAAGACTCAGAAGAACAACAAAGACACATACAGCAAATGAACAAAGCAGGAGAACTATTTGGCTTAAAAATAAACCTGAAGACAGCCAGGTTATGTTTAATAAATTCAGCAAAAGAAGAAAAATTATAATATCTGGAGAAGAACAAGATGTAGTAGTTCTTCTTTCTTCTATCGGCCGACGGATCTCAAGGGAAGGGGATACAAAAAAGGAAATTGAATGGCGGGTTAAATGTGGTTGGCAGAAAGTTAAGCTTAATTTCCAAGAACAACTTCCCCCTATGATGCCTGAAGAGAAAAATGTTTGATCCGTATGTGCTACATGCCACAACATATGACAGCGAAACACAGACACAAAAGCTACGAAGGGCACAAAGATGTATGGAAAGATCCTGCTCAGCACCCAAAGACAGAAAGACTCACACGTGGATTAGGGAACAAACGAAAATGCAGGACGCCTTCAAGAAAGCAAAACCACCCCTGGAATGCTTGAAATTGATGGGAGAAAACCTAAAGGTGGTGGACATTTTTCGGTGCCTGGGATCCCACCTCCAAGGCAATGGTGACATCGGTGGTGAGGTGCTAGCAAGGGTGAATGCAGCCTGGATGCGTTGGCGAGAACTCAGCAGTGTGTTATGGGAACAGACGAATGCCAAGCCGTCTTAAATCTAAGATTTACAAGGCAACCAAGACGGCCTACCAACTAGAAGTTCATGGCCAGGGACCTCCTGGGTGTCCAAAACAGAGATGGTAAGACACCATCAACAGAGGTAGGCAAGCTGTGGGCCTCTGCCCTGGAGATGCAGCTGACCATGCAAAGTGGCCTTCAAGGTCCAAAAAGTGCATGTGCGGGAATATACTAGGAAATGGAGGAGGTGGAGGAGGAGAAAGGGGAGGAGAAGGGGGAATGAGGAAAGAGGAGAAGGGAGAGGAGGAGAGTAGAAGAAGAGGAGGAGGAAGAGGAGGAGGAGGGGGAGGAGTAAAAAGGATTGCAAGGGAAACCGGCTGATTGCATAGCAAGAAGACCGGATGGCAGGGGGACCGAGGTGGTCCCAGAATGGATCCCACTGGATCCAAAGCATCCACAAGGGGGACCTAAAACAAGATGGAGTGATGGCATGAGCGAGTGTGGCGGGCCCAGTTGGCCAAGGGAAGCTCAGGACCGCATGCATTGGAAGCACACGGAAGAGGTCGGAGGATGATGATGAAAGATGACCTGGAAGACTGAGGATCTCCACAGACATCCAACCTGGAACTAAGGAGGAATCTAGTGAGAGGGAGAATGCAATCACCCATGGGATAGTTTGCCTCCTGGAGTTGTGGTTGCTCCATCACTGGAGGTGTTGTGGCCTGTTGGCCACTGGCCTCTTTGGCAGCCAGATGAGAGGAGGAGGAGGAGGAGGAGGAGTCAGGACCAGCAAGGGTGACCTGGGAGCTCCAAAGGGGAAAAGGGAATGGAGGGTGGCAGAGAGAGAGAGAGGGAGGGAGGGAGAAAGAGGGAGGGAGACTCAACACCCCCCAGTCTGGAAGTGGCTGATGAGGAAGAGGAGGAACAGCCGGGTACAGTGCCTGATGTGCTGATTCTCAAAAGGCAGAGGAGAGGACAGCAGTGGAAATCTATGGGCCGGTCCTCAGGAAGGAAAAGCCACTGCTGCTAGCGAACCCCCACCCGAGCTCTGGGGATAAAAGGCAGGAGGTGGAGATGAACTAGAGGTGGCAGACAACTATTCATCTCCCTGCTGGACAGATTTGTTAGCCTGCAGCGAGAGAGAAACTTTTTGCTGGGGCTGCCGGCGCTCCTAATAAAGGAATCATTGATTGAATTCAGAGGGCTTGTCATGTTTGGGGCGTTGGGTCAGACCAGAAGATCTTTTCAGAAAAGGTTGAACAAGCATTTGTCCAGGATGGTCTAAGGACTTAGGCTGGGGGGGTGGGGGGTGGACTAGAAGACCTCCAAGCTCCCTAGGATGCAATTCTATGAAATTCCCTCACCTTGCCTTTAATCCCCGAGGGCCCAGTCGCAGTGGTCATCTTCTGGCCAGGCATGGTGCCGCTATGCTGAAGCCCTCTAGCACCTGAGCAGGTGCCCATCCCTTTATACCTTCCCTGCAGTGGAAATCCTGCCTACTCTGGTTTCACCTCTTTGCTTGGGGTGGTGGGTGGGAGGAAGAAGGGAGGGGAAGGTGAGACCGAGGTACAGAGCACCTGGTGGTTTTCAACCTTCTTTCCAGGTTTCCACGTCGTGGCCGGAGAACCAATGCTAGAAGAGGCACCCGCCGTNTTTCAACCTTCTTTCCAGGTTTCCACGTCGTGGCCGGAGAACCAATGCTAGAAGAGGCACCCGCCATTCTTAGCAAACCAAACCTCATCGCCTATTCCATCATCCCCCGCCCATTCCTCCTCCTTTTAATTCTCATTTTATTACTGCCACATCACTAAACTCCGGTTTCTAAAATGGCCTGCCTCGTACATGCCTTAACAATAGCTTATTTCGAGATATTTTCCCCCCTGCCTGCTATAATTAACTCGATAATTAGGCACCTTTTAAAATTCAAATTTTGCTCTCTCTCTCCCCCCCCCTTCTAACAGAGGCTGTTCGTTCGCGGAAAGTTTAACTAGCAAGCCGCTGAAACAATAAAGGCGTTTATTATTAACCAAAATGGGAGAGAGCAGCTTTCCACCCACCCACCACATTTCAAAAATATGGCTCTGCTTTTAGAGCAAAGGATGAGATTTTGAGTGCTTCTGCAGCTGGTTCACCTCTCTTGCAAAAGAAAAAACAAAACAAAACAAAAACTAGAATCAGTTGGATTTACTTCCTAGTGTTGTGATGGCGAACCTATGGTGCCCTTGCCACAGATGGCACCAGAGCCATTTGTGGTGCCATGCAAGCTTCAGGCAAACTTACCTCACGGTGCATGCGCGTGCCTCACAGCTCATTTTCAGCCACTTGAGGCCTTTTTTGGCCTCCCAGAGGCTTGAGGAAGGCTTCTGCAGGCCAAAAACTAGACTCATTTCATCACTTCCTGTTTTTCTGGAAATAATTACCAGAAGTTGACAAAACGGGGGCCTAGTTTTCGTCCTGCAAATGCCTGCAGAAGCCTTTCCTCAGCCTCTGGGAGGCTGAAAAAGGCCTCAAAACTGGCCAAAAAATCAGCCTGTTGATGCCGCACTGCAGCGTAGGGGCAGCAGGGTGGTGGGGATTATGCCACACATGCAAAGGGGCGCTGTGTGGCGGGGGCGTACTGCAGCGGGGCAATAAAAAAAAAACAAACAACAATTAGCTCCACTATATTTCTAGCTTTGCTTCTTTTTGATATTAAAGTAGATTTCTAGTCTTTTTTTCTAAACCCTACCCCAATAAATAAGCCCGACATTAAAGATTTCCCATTCCACTCCAGAATGGACAGGTGTAAAAATTAAGCTAGGGTGAGGCATGGGGTAGAGCTGCCCCTATACTTACCTTTGCGACAGTTGTAGCCAAGGCCTCGCACACACCGAGCATTGCCTTGCCGGCCTATTTCTTCTCAGCGGCATAGGCTGTTGCCAGGCTCTCCTGGAAGGCCTCTGGCAAGCTCGAGGACAAAGCCTTCGGGATCCGATCCTGAGCTCTCTTACTTGGGCATGTAGAGGCCTCCAGGAAAGCCTTGCTGGCCACAGAAGAAAAAGAAGTTCCTGAAGGCCTCAGAGAGCGAAAAGGAGGCCAGGGACGACACCCACAAGTGAGGTTAGTCAGTGGATGACATCCCCGAAAATAAGACCTGGTGCCTTTTTTGATGGCAAAAAATATAAGACAGGATCTTATTTTCAGGGAAACATGGTATATATAACCAAAATGTTTGCTAATTTTTCCAAACTTGGGGTCTCAAAAAAAAACGATTGCATTTAATGACACTGTCGGCTGACTCACTGGACCAGTGTTTCTCAATGCTGTTGGCTTGAAGGTGTGTGGACTTCAACCCCCAGAATTCCCCCGGCAGCTAGGAATTCTGGGAGTTGAAACCCACCCATCAAGGTTGAGAAATATTGCCTTAGGCTTAGACCCAGGACATTCAACCTTGGCAAAGACTTGTGGACTTCAACTCCCAGAATTCCTTAGCCTTGTCTTCACCTTGGCAAGGTGTAGACTTGTGGACTTCAACTCCCAGAATACTTCAGCCAGCTAGGAATTCTGGGAATTGAAGTCCACAAGTCTTCATGGCACCAAGGTTGGACACCTCTGCCTCAGATCAACAGAAGGGAGCTATGAAAGGAAAGCTTTGGCCATTTCCATGGAAGCTGCCCTCGACTGTGAACAAACTGTCCATGCCAATTTCTCCCCAAGCAGTTTAACTGCACATACCAGACAGATTTTGTGCCAAGATTTGGAAGGATTTAGTAGAGGGTTAGGATTCCAGGCTAAGCCTGTCACATGAGAGGGAGCCTTGAGAGGATTAACACTACTACTGGTTTAACTCTTCAAGTGTTGGGTGAGCGTTCTCCAACACAACAGCCATCCCTGGGCATATATGCTTTGGGCTGCATGAATATTGTGATGTCTCTTGCTCCAACGCATGAGAGAATATATCGACTTTTAGTGGTTCGCAAAGATGTCTTTGAAGTTAACCTTTCGGTTTGGCGGACATCCAAATTAAAAGTATCCTAGAAAGATCGCTGCCTGGTCCTCACATGGACACACCTAACAATGAGGAATCATGAACCCCTAATTATCCATTTTAGGGAGACTGATTACTTTAGAAGAGAATATTTCAAGCTCGGGATTGAACTTAGGGGGTCCTTGGCGGTCTCTGGGTTGGGTGGTTTTCTGGCTGGATGTTGCAGGACCGTATGAGGGAACATCATCAGTGTGAGAAGGGAGTGGGATCTGTGGAAGGGAGGGAGGGATGGGAGGAAGGGAGGATGGAAGAAGAGGGAGGGAGGGAGGGAGGAGAAAGAGGAAGGAAGGAAGGCAGGAAGTAAGGAAGGAAGGAAGGAAGGAAGGACTGTGGGGTCCTGGATGCTCTCTGAGCTGGGTGGTTTTCTTGCAGATGTTTTATAACCCAACAAAGTAGCATCATCAGTACTAAAAGGGAGTAGAATTTGTGGCATGGAGGGAGGGAGGGAAGGGAGAAAAGAAGTAGAGGGAGGGAGGATGGAAGGAAAAAGAGGGAGGGAGGAAGGAAGGGCAGGCTTTGGGGGTCCCTGGTGCTCTCTAAACTAGGTGGTTTCCCTTGCACACCTTTCATGATCCAACAAGGGAAGATCAGCAGCTGGAGAAGTCTCCCCCCTTCCTTCCAGCACGGATGACATTCCCTCGCTGGGTCATGGAACGTCTGCAAGGAAACCACCCAGCTCAGGACCCCACAACCCTTCCTTCCTTCCTTCCTTCCTTCCTTCCTTCCTTCCTTCCTTCCTTCCTTCCTCTTCCTCCTCTCCAAACCCCCCCCTTCCTTCCAGCACGGATGACGTTCCCTCGCTGGGTCATGGAACGTCTGCAAGGAAACCACCCAGCTNACAATAGGTACCCTAGCCAAGGAAAAAAAAAAGTGGTAAGATTAGCCGGGCAACCCTTTAGTTGGGGACTCCTTTATCTTCACCTTATCTTTTGTTTTTAATTATTTTCGTGACTTTTCTGAGCGGCTGATAAGAATAATTCTTTCATCCTCCTTTTCTTCCGAAGAGCTTTGTTCTTTCCCTCTCTCTGTTCCTGACCTTCCGAGCAAAACTTTTCTTTCTTCCAACAGAAGGGCTGGCAGACTGTCACTTTTCTCTCTGGAACTGACGTTCTTGGGTGAACTTACAATTATTTCACGGGCTTTATCGCTGAATTGCCCAAGGGCATCATTAATGATTTTCAGATAATAAGCAATCTCAATTTGTCCAGCCACCCATTAATGTGATTGTGCATGAAGGAATTACTCAGGCAAAGGCTGGCACAGAAGTCCCTCTCTTTCTCTCCCTCTCTCTCCTCTTTCTCTCTCTCTCTTCTCTCTCTCCCCTCTCCCTTCTTTTTCTCTCTCCTTTCTCTTCTCTCCCCTCTCCCTTCTCTCTCCTCTCCTTTTCTCTCTTCTTTCTTCTCTTCTCTCCCTTCTCCCTCTTCTCTCTTCTTTCCTTTCTCTCATCTCTCCTCACCCTTCTTTATCTTCTCTCTCTCCTTTCTCTTCTCTCCTTCTCTTTCCATCTCTTCTCTCTTTTTCTTCTCCCTTTCCTCTCCCTTCTCTCTTGCTTCTGTCTCTCTCTCTCTACTTTTTTTAAAGAGCAATAAATCCATTTTTCGAATGGATGCCATCCCTTAGCTTTCTAGGATTATAGTCAAAGAGAAAAAAATATTTTACTGACACTGTCTGGGGTTTTCTCTGAACCTCTTTTCTCATTGCTTAAACCCAGGAGGCTGAAGGACCTATCTGGGCTTAGCAAAGATGTCCTTGCAATCAAAGATTCATGCGTTACTTCCAGTTTACTCTTTCAAGGCTTTTAGTTCAGCTCCAAAGCTCTTACCCCTAGGTGTGGAAAACTGTTTTAATCTCCTCCTCCAAATTTTCAAACCTTTATTGTCAAGGCACAACAGGTGTACAATGAGATCAGCTGAGCCTTTGAATTTTCTCTGATATTTCTTCAGTGACTTTTCACCGTTCCTCACCCTTATGACCTGTTGCAGTCACGATCACAGCTATGTGGTCAAATTCAGACACTTGACAACTGACTTGTACTTATGATGGTTGCAGGGTCTCAGGGTCACGTAATTTCCCCTTTTGCGACCTATGGACGAGCTAAGTCAAGGGGGAAGCCGGACTCGTTTAACGATGGTGTCACTAACTTAACAATTGCAGTGATTCGCATAACAACTGTCGGCGAGAAAAGTCGTATCAAATGGGGCAAAATTCACTTAACTGATGTCTCACTTAATGACATAGATCTTGGGCTCAATTGTGGTCATAAGTCGAGGACTGCCTGTATAATCCAAGAAACCAGTGAGTGTTATGGCCTGCTAGCAGCCAGTGGAGCTGGCGGCAGATTCAGACAGTGAGGAGGTTGGGGAGGAACCTGGGCCAGTCCTGGAGTCTGGGGGAGGCTCGGACGAGGGCTCTGCATCGGAGGCAGAGATGGGGACCAGGGCCGTCCGACAGTTATCAGTTGCCTTCAGAATCGGAGATCGGTGGGGCAGAAGAACAGCTGGAGCCTGTTCCCAGTGTGCGCATGCACAGAGCTGTCAGAAGAAGGGAACAATTAAGGAACAAGGGTCGACTCAGGAGTAAAGGCACAGGTGGATGGGAAAAGGCCCCTCCCATAGGTATTAAAAGAGGACAGAAAGGGGAGTGGGGTTTGCAGGAAACAATTAGTTTGTTTAATTAGTGTGAAGTTCTGTTCCTGACTTCTTGCCAAGTCATTGCTGCTACAATGTGGCATTTGGAAGCTATCAGCCTGGCAACTCTCCAAGCCTGAGAAGGTCTGTGATTGTATATCACTCTTGCAAGACTGTTTGCCAGGACTTTGCTGGATGTAAATTAGCCTAGTAAAACGGGGTTTTGTCGGGAAGAGGAGTCTGTTTCACGATTTTGTGAAGCCTAGGTCAGAATAGAGAGGGTCTCTTCTTCTTGCCATGCCCACCTTCCTGCTAAGGGCTCAGCTGCCTTTTATCTGACCACTGGCAAGGTCATTTCCATAACCAGTGAACGTCGAGATATGATTATAAGGCGTGACAGATTAGCCATGTGAATTAAAAAAGCAGATCTAATTTAATGGCTTGTTTTAATAGCAAATTATTTTGCAGATTGCTCCACAAAAACTAATCTATTATTTTTTTAATTAACTGGTCTTACGGCAGGTTTAGGCTAAGATTCAAAATGGGTTTTTAAATCACGGCACTTGCTTACGAATCTCGAAGAACAATTTTCTAGCCAATGTAGAAATCCTACTTTTCACTCCTAGAACTGAAGGAAAACTTTCTGCAAGCCTCGAATAGTGACCAAACAATTATGGTCATTGATTGAATGCAATAAAAGAGGTGACTATAAAAAAATCAAGTCCCTTTATTTGACCAAAATAATCACTTAAGTAGGTAGGGAGCTGCTAATTTAAAAATGCATTTATTAACAAAAGGGAATTTATTCCGAGAGAGGGAAAGGAAGATCAGAAAAATAGAACCAAAACAACCTCACACAACCCCAAGGGTCACCTTTGATCAGGCCAACAGTGTACAGGTAGTCTTTGACTTATGGCGGTTCACTTAGCGACTGTTCAGAGACAACGGCACTGCAAAAGGCGATCATTTTTCACACTTGCGACGGCTGCAGCATCCCAGAGGTCCCATGATCAAAATTCAGATGCTGGGCAAATGACTCATACCCTGTTTCCCCAAAAATAAGACCCAACAGATTGGACTGGCCTGCAAACGTCCCAAATAAATACTGTTTTCTTGAAAATACGAGCTACCCTGAAAGTAAGTCCTAGCTTGATTTTTTTACATGTGAACCCAATATAAGCCCTACCCCCAAAATAAGCCCTGATTCAGATCCTGCCCACTTCAGAGTGAATGGGAAAAATTAATCTAGGGTGGGGATGGGGGGTGTGTGGAGCTTCCCTACTACTTACCTTGGGACAGGTGTAGCCAGGCCTCGCACACCCCGACACCTGCCTTGCAGGCCCATTTCTTCTGCAGCCGGCAAGGCTTTCCTGAAGGCCTCTGGAGCTGACTGAGAACAAAGCTCTGGATCGATCCTGAAGGCTGCAGAGGCCTTCAGGAAAGCTTTGCCAGCCGAAGAAGGAGAAGTTCCTGAAGGCCTCTGACAATGAAAAGGAGGCTGGGGGTGACACACACAAGTGAGGCTAGTCAGTGGATGACATCCCCGAAAATAAGACCTGGTGCCTTTTTTTAGTGGCAAAAAGAAATATAAAACAGGGTTTCATTTTGGGGAAAACACGGTATTTATGTCGGTCACAATGTGTCCCACGGGCATGTGATCTTGGTGACTTCCTGACAAGGAAAATCAACGGGGAAGCCAGATTCACTTAACAACCAGGTCACTGACTTAACAGCAACAATTCACTTAACAGTAGCGAGAAAGCTTGCTTAACCCGTATTTCACTTAGCAACCTAAAGTCTGGGCTCAATTGTGGTCCTAAGTCGAAGGCTACCTCTACGCGGAGAGTTTTTACTCATTTCAGGCAGGGAAGATTATGTGAGCAATACAAAGGAAACAACAGGACAGTCAGTGGCTCTTAAGATGGGTTGCAATTTTGGAGAAACAAACATAGACACTCCAGCCTGTGAACTTTTTCACAATTGCTTGCCGAGTTGGTATTTTCTTGGGAGGAATCGGCGCTCTCAACCTCAGTAATCTCAGATTCCCTTTCCCAATTTTTTTTCCCGCTGAGGGTGATAATCAAAGGTTTGGGACTTCTAAAAATAAAGGCAGGCAGCGAGGGTTATTTCTGTCGGTTCTGAATAGGCAGGCAAGACGTGGGAAGAAGGCAGCAGTTGAAAACTTTTTGCGCAATCTGTATGTCCCAATTCTAACACAATAGGAGAGTTTAAGTTTCACCTTTATTGTCATTGTGCATCACGAACTACAACGAAATTGGTTTTAGCCTCTCTGGTGCAATCCATAACAGAAAATGCAAGACAACATGAATAGTATAGAGCAGGGGTCTTCAACTGTGGCAACTTTAAGCCTCGCCAAACTTAAAGCTGCCAAGCTTTGCTGGCTGGGAATTCTGGGAGTTGAAGTCCGCCAGGCTTAAAGTTGCCCAAGGTTGGAGATCCTTCGTATAGAGAATAATCCCTATGCAAGTAATTGGGGAGGGAGGAAATTAGTCATACGTTTCCATCTATATGTGGAGTCATTGTGATTGTATTGGAGGGGGGCATCACTGGAGTGTTGTGTGTGTGTGTGTGTCCAGAATAATGCAGAACGGGGCCTGGGAACATTCCTGCTAAAGATGTATGGGATGGAAGGATTCAAGACTCTGGAAAGAGTGCAGAGAAGAGCAACAAAGATGATGAGGAAACTGGAGGCTAAGACGTACGAAGAACGTTTGCAGGAATTGGGGATGTCTCATCTAATGACAAGAAGGACCAGGGGTGACATGATAGCGGTCTTCCAATATTTGAGGGGCTGCCTCAAAGAAGAGAGAGTCAAGCTATCGTCCAAGGCACCTGAGGGCCAGACAAGGAACAATGGATGGAAACTGAACAAGGAGAGATTCAACCTGGAAATAAGGAGAAACTTCCTGACAGTGAGAATGATTAACAAGTGGANAAGGAACAACGGATGGAAACTGAACAAGGAGAGATTCAACCTGGAAATAAGGAGAAACTTCCTGACAATGAGAATGATTAACCAGTGGAACTGCTTGCCACCAGAAGTTGTGGGGGCTCCATCACTGGGGTTTTTTAAGAAGAGATTGGACAGCTATTTGTCTGAAATGGCACAGGGTCTCCTGCTTGAGCAGGGGTTGGACTAGAAGTCCTCCAAGGTCCCTTTCAGCCCTACGATAGTACAATTCTATTCCTGACAGTGAGAACAATTAACCAGTGCAACTGGCTCGCTTTTAAAAGTTGTGAGTGCTCCAACACTGGAGGTATTTCAGAAGGGATTAGACACCCATTTGTTTGAAATGGTCAGTCCTGCTTGAGCAGAGGGTTGGTCTAGAAGACCTCCCAGGTTCCTTCCAGCTGTGTTATTCTGTAAAAGAATGGCGAAAGGCTTAAAAAGGGAGCCCTGTTTATCCTTCGCATTTGCCTTAGGTCATTTAGAAGCAAAGAAGTATTAGGAGAGAGAGAAAGGGAGAGAAAAAGAGAGAGAGAGAGAGAGAGAGGCAGAGAGAAACAGAGGGAGAGGAGAGAGGCAGGGAGAGAGAGGAGAGGCAGAGAGAAAGAAAGAAAGAAAGAGAGAGAGAGAGAGAGAAAGAAAGAAAGAAAGAAAGAAAGAAAGAAAGAAAGAAAGAAAGAAAGAAAGAAAGAAAGAAAGCTAGCTAGCTTATGGAACCAATTGCGACCAATAGTTTAAAGTAAAGGAATTTCTATAGGACAAAAAAAAAAAGGATCTGTTTTGATCACCCCAGCAGAGGACGGTCCTGATTAGATGTGAGAGTGGATTTCCACAAAAAAAGGGGGAGGGAATCCAGGAAATTAACCATTTGCCCACCAGGAAAAGTGCCTATCCTGTGAATCAAGAAGCAAGGATTTGGGCCACGGTCTGTCTCCTCTCCTTTCTCTCTCTCTCTCTCAGACACACACCCCAATTTTGATACAGAGTGGGCCAGCCTCACCTTGCCACGGGGAGCAAGCCAGGGGGCTCATGCTGCTCCACTGGCAATTCGAGGGGAAGCCAAATCCCCTGGGAAGTATGGCGTTTTGAGGCGCATCCACTTGCAAAAACAGTTTTGTCTCCTTGGGCGAGGACGTGCACCCAGCTCTCAACAGCCGCATTCAAACTCTCCTCCTCCAAGCCTCTTCTTGGGCGCCCAAGATGATGAAGGTGAGCTTTACACGAAGTGTGCCCTTTTGCTCACTGACAAGAAGTCTCTCTCTCTCTCTCTCTCTCTCTCTCCATCTGTCTCCATCCATCCACCCATCCATCCATCCTACCCGTCTTCTATATCTATCCATTTTCTATCTATCTATCATCTGTCTATCATCTATCTATCTACCAACCTCCCTACCTACCTATCCATCTTCTATATCCATCTTTTCTTTCTTTCTTTCTTTTCTACCTCTATCATTTCTCTATCTATCATCTATCTTTCTATCTATCCATCTGTCTTCTATATCTATCATATCTATCTCTATCTTTTATCTATCTATCCATCTTTTATATCTATCCATCCATCCATCTTCTATATCTACCATCTCTCTATCTCTCTATCTCTCTATCTATCTATCACACCACTTTTATTATTTTTACAAATATTCTTAAGGTAGCGAACAACTCCAACACACCTTCATCCTCCTGTTTTCCCCACAATAACAACCCTGCGAGCTGTGTTGGGCTGAGAGAGAGAAGGCCTGGCCCAAAATCTCCCAGCCAATTTTTCATGCCTAAGGCAAGAACTAGAACTCTCCGTCTCCTGGTGCTTGGCTCAAAGTCACCCAGCTACCTTTCGTGCCTAAGTCAGGACTAGAACTCCCTGCCTCCTGGGGAATCCACCCAGCTCTCTTTCAGGGCTCAGGTTCCGTCTTGAAGTCTAAGTCTTTAGAGCTAAGGCTTACCTTAGTCCTGAAAAGAGAATAAAACCAAGCTAAAACATATTGCACAGCGGAAGTCCAAAATTTCCCTTTTTTCCCCCTTCTTATTAGCGGAAGCTAAACGGAGTTGAACTCACCATCCAGTCTGGCAAGTGGAAAGCAGAGGTCCCTTCGATGTTCTCCCACTTCTCCATCCCAGTGACTTGAGAAACAGTGGGCTTCTCAGGAGGCTTTGATTTGGCTCTCCCAAGCTTGGTCAAGGGGCAACAGAACTCCCAACTCACTTCTCTCTTCTCAAGGAATCAACAGAAGACTTGGTGGTCCTCATAAAAACCAGGTCTTGTCTACGGCACAAGTCCTTGGTCTGAGTAAGGCTTCGGAGTCCAGAACTCAAGCAGATACTTCCCAGAAAGCCTTCTGCTCCAGTTCTTAGGACCGAGAAATTAACTACAGACTAATCTGTTTGTTAACTCCACGGAGCAGGTACTCCCAGTCTTTGTAGAACCAACAAATTACATCACCCAAAAGTCCTGATATCAGAACTCAATCAGCCCCAAAGTCAAAGAGGTGTTCCTGCCAGAGAGTAGAGTGTAGTTTTGGTGTTGTACAGCATCACAAGTTTGTGTAGCTAAAGGAAAGAAAGCCTGACAGGACTGCTAGCTGCCAAGCAAGGAAGCCTGGCCCAGAGCCAGCCTGAAAGTATTTAAAATTAACTTTTGAGAGACCCGAACACTTGTGAGTTTTGGGCTGAGATATTTCTTGTGTTTGTCTGCAGCACCCTCTGTTGGGTTGTGCACAAAAAAGCAGTGTTCCCATATCCAAGGGGCTGCCCCAAAGAAGGGGGGGGGGG
>BHFT01035949.1:22492-110355 GCA_004320025.1 Laticauda laticaudata | reverse complement strand
ACAATGTCCTTTAAGTTCTGGATGTGGGAAAGCAGGGAATCGCGAAGCGAGACTGTGGAATCGGTGGGGAGCTCATTGAACGAGGTCTGGATTTCATCTTCATGGTTTGGGCTGCGAAGTAACAGGATTCCACATCCTGCTGGATCTGTAGCAAGTGGTCGGAGATCTCCCAGGCGTGAACCTTGTGGAGTTGGGGAGAAGAGGAGGAGGGGGAGTAAGAGAGAGAAAAAAAATGCCATCAGACCCAAGAGAATAAACCATAGTCGGCATCTCACATTCTTTTGAAGGACGCCCAACAACGGCTCAGCCATAGTTGAGGAACTGGGCTAAAAGACCTCTAAGGTCCCTTCCAAACCATAACCCTTCCAACCCTGGGAAGTTTAAATCTTCCCAGATCTCTCCCAAATCCTAGAGAAGTAGTGTCCTAGTGAGAGAGAGAGAGAGAGAGAGAGAGAGAGAGAGAGAGAAGAGAAGAGAGAGAGAGAGAGGAGAGAGAGAGATGAGAGAGAGAGAGAGAGAAGAGAGAGAGAGAGAGAGAAGAGAGAGAGAACATAGGGAAAAGGAGAGAGAAGGAAAGAGGAGGAAAAAGGAAAAAAGAAGAGAGAAAGAAAAGGAAAAGAAAAATGGACAGGAAGGAAGAAAAAAGGAAGGAAAGAAGGAAGTGTGGATGTAAAATGGAAGGGAGGAAAAGAAGAAGGGAGGAGGTGGGAGAAAGAAAGGAATGAAAAAGAAGGAAGGAGGAAGGGAGGAAAAAAAGAAGGGAGGAGGTGGGAGGAAGAAAGGAATGAAAATGGAAGGAAGGATGGATGGATGGAAAATGGAAGGAAGAAGGAAAAGGAAGGAAAAAGGAAGGAAAGGAAAGGAAAGGAAAAGGAAAGGAAAAGGAAGGAAAGGAAAGGAAAGGAAAGGAAAGAAAAGGAAAGGAAAGGAAAGGAAAGGAAAGGAAAGAAGGAAAGGAAAGGAAAAAGGAAAGGAAAGGAAAGGAAAGGAAAGGAAAGGAAAGGAAAAGACACTACTTTTGCACACTAAATTCTTTTTTCTCCAGTACCCATAACTGAATATTTGGGGATCCAATGTTTGTCTACAAATCATAACCACAAAATAAAATCTCAGAAGCAGCAAAACCTGATTGCAAACACCCAAACACACACACACCCACCACCCTCTGGATGCTTGCTTTTGGGCATTGCATGCCGAAACCACTAGACACAAGAGACAGTTTTATTTTTTCCCTTCGTGCCCATCCTCGGCTGCACCCCGAATTCGCAGAGGCTGCCCAACGTCTATGTGTATTTCTCTAGGTGTGAGAAATGGTCGCATGTCACTTTTTTAAAAAAAGTTCCGTTGTTAACTTTGAACTGTTGTAAGTTGACGACTATAATGCAAGATTAGAATCAGAATAGAGCTGAAAAGGACCTTGGAGGTCTTCTAGTCCAGCCCCTGCTCAAGCAGGAGACCCTATACCATTTTCAGATAAATGGTTGTCCAATCTCTTCTTGAAAACCTCCAGTGATGGGAGCATCCACAATTTCTGAAGGCAAAGCAGTTGAACTGATTAATTGTTCTCACCGTCAGGAAATGCCTCCTTAGTTCCAGGTAGCTTCTCTCCTTGAATAGTTTCCACCCGTGCCTCTTGTCCTGCCCTCAGGGCTTTGGAGAATAGCTTGACTCCCTCTTCTTTGGGGCAGCCCCTGAGATACTGGAAGACTGCTATCTTGTCACCCCTAGTCCTCCTTTTCATTAAAGTAACATACCCAATTTCTGCAACTTTCTTCATATGTTTTAGTCTCCAGGCCTTTGATCACCCAAGTTGCTCTACCTTGCACTTTGTTCTATTCTATTCCTTATTCTATTCTATTAATTCGAATTCTATTCTATTCCTATTCTATTTTATTCTTTTTTACCCAATTCCAGAAACCGTTCTTGATATATTTTAGTCTCCAGTCCCTTAATCCTCTTTGCATGGGGGGGGGTTGGAAACCAAGGTCAAGGGTGACAATGAATGATGTGTCTCAGAGTCGGCTGCACCCAGGCAGTGCCGGACATGTTACTCCCAATAAATCCTTTTTGCAGTTTTGGAAGTTTGGCTCAAAATTCATGATTTAAAAGGGGGGGGGAGGGTAACCGCCGAATCCTGACGGTTCATTTTCCTTTATGACTGGAAGGCAGAGTCCTGATGTAGGGCAGGGCCCACGCCAACAACTCCTACTTGCCCCAACAATTATGGCAGAGGTTGGCCAAGAAAATGTCGATCCCACGCTTTGGAAATGGACTGGTGGCGTAACTCAATTTCCTGGCGAGATAAAATTAACAGAGTCGGAAGAGACCTTGGAGGTCTTCTAGTTCAACCCCTGATCAGGCAGGAGACCCTACACCATTTCAGACAAGGGCTGTCCAATCTCTTCTGAAAAACCTCCATGTTGGGAGCATTACAACTTCTAGTGGCAAGCAGTTCCACTGGTTAATTGTTCTCGCTGCCAGGAAATACCTCCTTAGTTCTAAGTTACTTCTCTCCTTGACCAGTTTCCACCCATTGCTTGTCCTGCCTTTTGGTGTTCTGGAGAATAGCTTGACTCCCTCTTCTTTTGGGCAGCCCCTCAGGTGTTGGAAGACAGCTATCCTGTCACCCCTAGTCTAAGAAAGGAAGAAGGAGGGGTGACAGGGTAGCAGTCCTTAGGGACTGCCCCAAAGAAGAGGGGGTCAAATTAAGTCCCTAAAGCACCAAAAGGCAGACAAGAAGCAACGGGCCGAAACTTGTCAAGGAGAGAAGCAACCTGGATTTAAGGAGGAATTTCCTGACAGTGAGGACAATTAAACAATTAACAGCTGGCCGCCAGAAATCATGGGGGCTCCATCACTGGAGGTTTTAAGAAGACACTGGACAGCCACTTGTCTGAGATGATATATAAGTTCTCTTGCTTGAGCACCGGGGCTGGACTAGATGACCTTTCAAAGTATCTTCCAGCTTATACTATTCTATTCTGCATTTTCTATTCTATTTCATTCCATTCTATTCTGCCTATTCTAATCTATTCTATCCTTATTCCTGTTCTGTTCCGTTCCATTCCATATTCTATTCTATTCCTATTCTATTCTATTCCTATTTCTGTTCTATCCGATTCCTATTCTGTTGTGTTCTATCATATTCTATTCTATCATTCCTATTCTATTCCTATTCTATTTCTATTCTATTCTATTTCTATCTTATTTTCATTCTATTCTATTCCTATTCCGAATTTACTCTATTCTTTAAGGCCCGGTCCCACTGGCCGACAGACGCAAAACGGATGCATAAAGGACACAGCGGATGAGCAAAATTTTGGGGTGCTCCATCCGTTGTCATCCGCTCCAAAAAGTGGAGAAAAATTTGCTAAAACAGAACGGAAAAAGAACGGGTAGTATGTAGCGGGGATGTTAAACAGATGTTCATAGGAAGCCTAGCGGATGGAAGCGATGGAAGCGGATGACACCTCCGAAGGGCTTCCGGGGGAGAATTGCAAAGCGGACGCATAACGGATGAAGCGGATGCATCACGTACGCCTAGAGGAAAGAAAAGGATGCCATGCAGATGTATATCGGATGCAAACCGTTCACTGCGCATCCTTTCTATTCCGTGCTACTAATGCTGTGTCGAGGTTCCGTGTCCCTTTTCTTTCCTCCCTCTTTCCGTTTTCAGCTGCAGCGGTTGTGAGTTGAGAGATGCCCAGAGGATACAGAGAGGATACAACGGACGTTTAACGGATGATAAACGGACATAGAACGTCTGTTGCTCGTATTGTCGTGGATTTACATCGTACACGGCGGAAAGTTCATCCGTTCACAAAGTTTTGTGCAGCTCAAAACTCTTGCGCGGATGAAATCGCAGTGGACGGATGATCGACGAATAGAGCGTATGAAACACGTATGCAATGAGTACAGAATGGGTGCATCGCGTTTTCCAATGGATGGCCAGCTTTTTTAACGTTTTACATCCTCTTTGCATCCGTAAGTGCAGTGGGACAGGAGCTTTACCAGGCATACCCAATTCCTACAAGCGTTTTCTTTATATTTTATCCTCCAGTCCCCTCTTTGTTGCTTTCTCTGCACTCTTTCCAGAGTCTCAACATCTTTTTTATATAACATGGCGACCAAAAACTGGATGCAATATTCCAAGCGTGGCCTTACCAAGGCCCTATAAAGTGGTATTAACACTTCACGTGACCTTGATTCCATCCCTCTGTTAGTGCAACCTAGAAGTGTGTTGGCTTTTGGCAGCTGCTGCACACTTCCTCACTCAGAATTTAAGGGATTGTCCAGCAGAACTCCAAGACTCCTTTCATATATCTGTGCATTTGGTTTTGCTTGCCGAAATGAAGAACCTGACTTTTTTTCCACTGATGGAAGATCAAAAGGCACCATTTGAACCTCAGCGCAGCCCTCATCTCTGCTTGCCATTGATCTCATATTTCCAAGGGGGCTGCTGCTTACTGGCCATAAACACTGCAGAGAACTCAAGATGGCTCTTCGCACGGCCCCTGAAAACCGATCCACCAAGTCAACTTTACACCAGGTCCTGGATGAGAGGATTAACAGCACCCTGGAGTAAACAGTGTCCCAAACAGCTGCCTTGGACAGGCCAAACTCACCCAGTCGGATCTCTTTAATAGGGCAATGAAAATCTTTGTTTTATAAACCAGTGGTCGCCAACCAGTGGGCTGGGGAACGCTAGTGGTCCGCGAGAAAATTTTGGTGGTCCGCAGACAAATGTCACCCCCAAAGCAATTAATCCAGGCTGCGCGGGAACACAAGGCTGCGCTGTCCACATGGCCCGCGGAAACACAATTCTTGTGTCGCCTGCATTGTGAACAGCATGTGATAGTGAGGGGAGGAGGGAAAGGGCGGGGGGGGGGGAAAACTGGCCCCACTCACCCCACAAGTTTGGCCTGGCCACCAGGCTTCTTCTTTCCGCTTCTTTCTTCTTCTTCCGGCTGCTCGCAAGGAAAGCATCCAAAATCTATCTTTCTCTCCCCCAAACTCCGCCAGAAATGAGTCTTTGGGACCCTGCAAGTCGTCCTGCTCCAAGAGGCGGCATCGGCAAAGACTCCTTTCTGGCAGAGTTTGGGGGAGAGAGAGAAAGACTTCTGCGGCTTCTGCTGCTTTCCTTGCATGAAGCCAAAAGTCTCTCTCTCTCCCCCTGCAAATGGAGCTGGAGAGGGTATCCTGCCATCCCAAATAAAGAACAATCAATCAGTAGGAAAACCGGGTGAGGGATTTTCCTGCAGATTTTTGGGGGGATTTTCTCAAGGGCTCTGGTCTGCAAGATTTAAAATTATGAGCTTGGGGTTCTCTGAGGTCCAAAAGGTTCGTGATCCCTGTTATAAACCACCTGTAATGGTTTTTAGGGGCTGGCATCAGAACTCTCCGAGCGAGGTTCGTCTGAAGAGACATGAAAGGACTTGGAAACGTAATGGAGGCAGAGTCTCCGGAATGGAGTTTCCCAACAGTGTGACCCTCCGTCGCGGCACCAGACACAGCAATCATCCTTTAACATCCCGAGAAACTCGTGCTGGTAAATCTGCCAGGCTTAATTCCGAAATGATAGCTTCTCTGTGTCCCTGAGAAAGTAATAAACAGCCAGGACTTTCTGCGTCTCCCTTCTCCGACCTCGCGGTTTAATATCACTCTCACGGAGTGATCGATGTCTTTAGGTGTCTCTGTCCACAAGATATGTTGGGGGGGAAAAGAGGGAGGGAGGGGGATGGGAAGGAAAATGAAAGGAAAAAAGAAGGAGGGGAAGAGAGAAGGAAAAAGGAAGGTAGAAGGAAAAAGAGAGGAACAAATGAACAAAAAAAGAAAGGAGAAAGAGAGAAAGGAAGCATAAGAAAAAAAGGATGAAAACAGAAGGATGAGAGAAGGAAAAGGGAAGGAAGGAGAAAGGAAGGAAGAAGAAAGGAAGAAGGAAAAAAGGGAAAAAGAGGAAGGACGGAAGGAAACAAGGATAGATGGAAAGAAAGAAAAAAGAGGGAAAGGAAGGATAAGGGAAAAAGAGAATAAGAAAGGAAACAGAAGGATGAGAGAAGGAAAAAGGGAAAGGAGAAAGAGGGAAAGGAAGGATGAGAAAGAAAGGATGGAAACAGAAGGATGAGAGAAGGAAAAAGGAAAGAGAAATGAAGGAGGAAGGAAAAAGAGGAAGGATGGAAGGAAACAGAAGAATGAGAGAAGGAAAAAGGAAGGAAAGGAAAAAGAGGAAGGACGGAAGGAAACAGAAGGATGAGAGAAAGAAGGAAGGGAGAAAGGAGGAAGGAAGGATAAGGGGAAAAGAGGGAGGAAGGAAACAAAAGGAGAGAAGGAAAAAGGAAGGAAGGGAGAAAGGGGGGAGGAGAGGGAGGGAGGAAGGGAAGAAGATTTGTAAAGTGCACCAGGACTGGCAAGGCCTGGGGGATTTTCAGGTTGGACCGGGCAAAACAGCCCTGGGTGCCAAACAGGCACCTCCCTTCATCTCCCACAGCCGTATGGGAAGGAGGAGGAGAGTTTCACCTCCACACCTGGCTGGCGCAGAACGATGGGCCCTTGAGTTCAACCTCCTTCTTTTTCTCTGGAGCAAAGCAAAAGGCACAGCTGTGAACCCAAAGTAGGCTCAGCAAAGAGAGGAAATGAAGCTAAACCGCTGGCTGCTTCCAGCTTTACACCACCACCATCTTTTTTTTTTTTTTTAATAAATCTAAATCTTTTTAAACTGCTGGGATCAAAGAACCATTCGTGCTCGTTTTCCCCAGCGGAGGAGGTCAATGTCTCACGGGGAGGAAGGCAAAGGGCGGCGAAAGGGGGCGAAGCAAAAATGGTCAAACAGGATGGGGGGGGGGGAATTAACCCCACACCTGGTGTGGTTTAAAACCTCGATAATCTTCCTTTCCTTCATGGCTACATATGGACAGAGAGAGAGAGACTGAGAGCAATGGAGAGGAGGAGAGAGAGAGAGACAGAAGGAGGGAGGGAGGGAGGGAGGGAGGGAAGCAGGGAGGGAGGGAGGGAGAAAGAGAGAGAGATAGGGAGAGAAAGAAAGAGAAAGAGACAGAGAGAGACAGAAGGAGAGAGAGAGACAGAGAAAGAGCAACAGGGAGAGAAAGAAACAGCGAGAAAGAAAGAGATAGGGAAAGAGAAAAAAAAAGAGACAGAGCAAGACAGAAACAGAGAGGGGAAGAGAACGAGCGTGAAACAGGAAGAAATAGAAAGAAAAAAAGAGATACTACTCTTTGAATCTATCAGAATACATGCAGTCCTTGACTTACAGCTACAATTGAGCTAGCATTTCTGTTGCTAAGTGAAACATTTGTGAAGTGAATTTTCACCCCACTTTAACACCTTTCTTGCCTTGGTTGTTAAGTGAATCCCTGCCTTGCTCAATCTCGTAAACGCTGGTTCAGTGAATCTGGCTTCCCCGGGGACACCGCAAAACCATCCCAAACACGAGTCAGTTGCCGAGCATCCACATTTTGGCGGCCTGATGCGGCCACGGCCGTGCGTGGGGTTGGTGGTGGCAAAAATACGGCCGTTAAGTCACTTTTTCCAGTGCCGTTTCGTAGTTTCGGTCGCTAAACGGACCGTTGTTGCCAAGGTCTGCCCAAATTTTCTGCGAAAAGACTGACAACTACCTGAAGAAGAGATTTCAAAAAGTGAGCCTATGCCTCTTGCCACTTTCCCTTTGAGGGATCCCCCCCAAGGATCTTGTCTGCACCTGAAAAGCAGGGATCCCGCAAGAAAGGAAGAATGACAAGCTGCAGGGAATCTTGTGAGCTCAAGCTTGGCAGCCACGGCTGACCCACCGACTTGGAACTGCTTCGCTCCCTGTCTGGCGCTTTTTCCAGAAATGAGCTCTTGGCAGGACGGGAGACATAAATCAGGGCAGGTTTTCCCCGTGCCAAAGGGGCGCCCTGCCCTGCCCAGCCCAGCCCTTGGGGGCGAGGCGCCTGCAAAGAGCCATTTTTGCATCCAATCTTTCGCTCCTGTTTTTTTTCCCCCAGGGAGAAGCACACACACACAAACACACACACAACCTGTGGCATTGAATTCTGAGGCTCACGCGGGTCCTTCTTGCTTTTGCAATGTCAAAGCACAAATGCCCCTTAAGAATTACTCTCCGGTGCAACGGTATTCAAATTAAGGGAATTGGAAGGGATCTTGGAGGTCATCTGGTCCAACCCTCTCCCTCTCCCCCATCGCCCAAGCAAGAGGCCCTACACTGTTTCTGACAGAAGGCAATCTCTAGGAATAGAACAGAACAGAAAAGAACAGAATAGAATATAGAATAGAATAGAAGACAGAATAGAGGACAGAACAGAATAATGGAATGGAATGGACTAGACTAGAATAGAATATAGAACAGGTAGAAAATGGGAATAGAATAGAATATATAATACAATATAGAACATAGAATATAGAATAGAGTAGAAAATTGTAATAGAATAGTATAATACAATATAAAACATAGAATGTAGAAAATAGGAATAAAATAATATAATACACTATAGAATAGAACATAAAATATAGAATATAGAAAATAGGAATAGAATAGAATATATAATGCAATATAGAACATAGAATATAGAACATAGAATAGAATAGAAAATAGGAACAGAAGAGTATTATACAATATAGAATAGAACATAGAATACAGAAAATAAGAATAGAATAGAATACAACATATAATACAATACAGAACATAGAATGCAGAATAGTGTTCTTGAAAGCTCCCACAACTTCTGAGTAACAGAATAACAGGGTTGGAAAGGACCTTGTAGGTCATCTAGTCCAACCCTCCAGGCCAAGTAGGAGACCCCACACCATTTCTAACAGAGGGCAGTCAGGTTCCTTCCAACTGTTATTCTATTGTTATTGTTGCTGTTATTATTTTCTTCTTGAACCTCCAGGGATGAAGCTTCCACATCTTCTGAAGGCAACTTCTGTTCCATGGGTTTGACTGTTCTCACTGTTCTCACTGTCTCATTCTCTTAATACAGGGAGTCCTTAACTTATGACCACATCGGAGCCCAACATTTACGTTGCAAAGTGAGAAATTGGTTTCGTGAGCTCGGCCTTGTGTTCCAACATTTTTGGGGGGCTGCGTTTGTCCCGGGAACCAAGGCCTTCTGTTCAGTGAGTCACCCTTTCGTTAAGTGAATCTGGTCACACACACCCTACCCCACCCCCATCGACTTGGCTGGCCAGGTGGAGAAAAGGGGGTTACGTGACCCAGAGGTACACAGCGACCGTCGTAAAAGTGAATCAGTTGTCGAGCGTCTGAATGCAAATCACGGAAAGGCGCCAACGGTTCGGGGTGGTGGTGGTGGTTGTACATCGCTTTTTCCCACCAAAACGCCGATGTAACTTCAAACCGTCAATAAGTGAACCACTGTAAGTTGAGGACTACCTGCAGTAGGTCAATAAATATGCTAGTAAAGACTCCAGACAGCATGCTGGCTGCTCACGAGTTCCAATCCTGTATGGAACTTCACCGGGTGACTTTGGGCCAGTCACTACCCCTCAGCCCTAGAAAGCAGGCAATGGCAAACGACTTCTCAAAACACCACTAAAGAAAACTTCTCCATGTACCAGATGGTCCTTGACTTATGACCACAATTGAGCCCCAGATTTATGCTGTTAAATGAGACTGAGTTATGACTTTGCTTTCCCTGTTTGACAAGCGAATAAATCACTGCCGTTGTTCAGCCAATGACTCAGTTGTTAATTGAATCTGGCTTCCCCACTGACTTTAATTGAACTCTGGGGGAACCTAGGTTTGATCTTTGCTTCAGGCACAGATCATCATTGGGTGACTTTTAGCTCTCAACCTAAACCGCCTTACACGTTGTGGCTGCAGAATCCTAGACAGCACAGTATCAACAGTAGAGATCTTCAAATTTCTAGGTTCCATCATATCACATGACCTGAAATGGACACCTAACATCTAAATCATCATCAAAAAAGCCCAACAAAGAGTGTTCTTCCTGCCCCAACTCAGGAAGCTCAAACTGCCCAGGAAGCTGCTGATCCAGGTCTACAGAGGAATGACGGAGTCTGTCATCTGCATCTCTAGAACTGTCTGGTTCGGTTCTGCAACCCAACAGGACAGACACAGACTCCAGAGGATAATTAGGATTGCAAGAAAAACAATGGCTACCAACCTGCTTTCCACGGAGGACCTGCATCCTGCTTGAGTCAAAAAGAGGGCTGTGAAAATATCCAGAGACTCCTCACATCCTGGACATAAACTGTTTCAACTCCCACCCTCAAAATGACATTATAAAGAGCATCAATGCACACCAGGACAACTAGGCACAAGGACAGTTTTTCCCCCAACACCATCCCTCTGCTAAACAAATAATTCCCTCAACACTGTTCAACTATTCACAAAGTCTGCATTACTTTTAGTATTAATCTTCTCATCCCTCCTTATCACCCATCCCCTCCCACTTGTGACTGTATGACTATAACGTTGTCGCTTGTATCCTTACGATTTCTATGGACTGTTTCCTACTATGATCTGATTGCTTATTGTACCCTGTGACTATGATTAAGTGTTGGACCTGATGATTCTTGACTCTTGATGGATGTATCTTTTCTTTTATGTGCATCCAGAGATTATGCACCTGGAGACAAATTCTTTGTGTGTCCAATCTCACTTGGCCAAGAAAGAATTTTCTATTCTATTCTACTCTACTCTCTATTCTATTCTTACTGTACCCTATGACTATTATTAAGTGTTGCACCTGATGATTCTTGACTCTTGATGGATGGATGTTTTCTTTTATGTACACTGAGAGCATTTGCACCAAGACAAATTCCTGGTGTGTCCAATCACATTTGGCCAATAAATAAATTCTATTCTATTCTGTTCTATTAAAAGGAAGAAAGACTTCGATTTCAATCATTTAGGATTGAAGGATCGGACATAAATCTAACAAATATGGAATCCAACGAAATAAATGAAACTTCCCTCCCCCCAAGAAATATGCCAAGAACATGGTACATCAACCTCTAAAACAACACTGAAAATACAGATTTCCAGAAAAGCAAGCTGCCTGAAACCCACCCCCGTTTATATATGATTTCTGAAGATCTATAGTAATAAAATGGAAATATGGCAAAGGCTGGCCAGTCTCAAGAATGGATGTGAATCTACAAATATTCACATACAAAGTGACTTTTCCTGTTACAATATAGATAGAAGATCACCAGGGAAGGTGGCTTAGAAGCAGGAGATACAATTGCATGTTATCTCTTCAAACTACAAGTAATAGGAAACAATTCTGAGGTTACTTACTTGGGGGGAATGAAGGCCTGTAAGAAAAAAAGCAAAGAAAAGCTCACAGAGCACCCAGGATCCTACATTCCTCCTCCTCCTCCTCCTCCTCTCTGCAAATTCTATTCCCTTCTAGCACTGATGACGTTCCCTAGCTGGGTCATAAAACGTCTTCAAGGAAATCACCAAGCTCAGAGAGCAGCAAACACTATCCTCCTCCTCCCCGCCCCACTTGCCTCCTCCCTTCCTTTTCTTCTCCAAAATAATCAAGCTCAGAGACCATCAAGGACCTCACAACCCTCCTCCTCCTCCTCTCTGCAAACCCCACTCCCTTCTAGCACTGATGAGGTTCCCTAGTTGGGTCATGAAATACCTGCAAGGAAACAACCAAGCTCAGGAAGCACCAAGGACCTCAAAGAACTTCTCCTCCTCCCTCATTCCCAGCACTGATGATGTTCCCTAGTTGGGCCATGCAACGTCTGCAAGAAAGCCAGTAAGCTCAGAGACCATCAAGGACCCAATAGTCCTCCTCCTCCTCCTCCATAAACTCCACTCCCTTCTAGCATTGATGATGCTCCCCAGTTGGGCTATGAAACGCCTGCAAGACAATAATCAAACTCAGAGAACACCAAGGACCTCAAAGAAGTAGTCCTCCTTCTCCTCCCTCCATCCCAGCACTGATGACGTTCCCTCCTTGGGTCATGAAACGTCTCCAAGAAACCCACCAAGCTCAGAGGCCACGAAGGACCCCACCTTTCAACCCTGAGCTACAAAGAGTCTCTTCTATTGGAACAATTCCTTCCCAGACAGTCTAATGTTTCAGGAGATCCAAACCTTCCAAGCACCTCAAAACTAACACCGCAACTACGGTGCCAGACCACACCTTCCAGGGAAGCACAAAAATTAGGGGAGACTTTCACTATCTCTGCCAGCCAGAAAACCAAATATAATTTCAAGAGCTCTGGTGAAGCGGAGCAAGGTAAACCCAACACCCCCACCCCACAACTCCCAACTGCCTATCAGGAAGCTCTAGCCTGCTCAAAGCTACATTAACACCCCCCCCCCAATAAAAAAGCAGAAGAGACAAGGAGCCTCTCTCGTCTAATCTCCTGGAAAAAAAAAAAGTTCATTCCTGGCAGGCCTGGAGTTGCATCATGTTGCAACACAAACCAGGAGCTGCACTTCTTAAACAAAAAATAAAAAGCTGCATTTAGAAGGCTGGAAAAAGTTGCAACTAGAAAGAAAAGAAAAATCAGCAGAAAGGCCATCCCTTCTTCTTCTTCATCATCATAGGCTGGCTTCCTTGCCTCAAGGCAATCAAGCTTTCACTTTCCAAACCCGGAGTTGCCGCCCCCGTTGCGCAATTACAACAAAGTTTTCGGGGATGGATTTATTTTTATTTATGTTCCATGCCGCTTTCCACGGGGTGTAGCTGCTCACACGTCGACCCTGCTATACAAGCAGGGCCAAGGTTTTCCCAGCTCACCTCTTGATTGGGAGTTCCCTTTCTGCATCTTCACAAAAAGGGCTGGAAAAGGGGGGTGGGGTTCCCCAACAGCTCTGGGAGGGACGATTTGGAGCGCCAAGAGCGAGAGACACCCCCCTCTTATTCCCCCGGGCCCACCAGAGAAACCCTGGAGTGGTGGGGGAAATGGCCAGGCGCGCCTCCCCTTTACCCACTCTGTGGGGTGAGCCCCTTTCAGAGGGGGCTTCCTTTTGGGGTGAGGATTTCCCCCCCAAGGGGATTGAGTGGAGGGCAGCGAGATGGGGAACAGAGAGGGTCCCTTATTTGCAAAGGGACTCGAGTCCACCTTCTCAGCCTTGGAGGAGGGGAGGGGAGGAGGAGGGGAGGGAGGCCTTTGCAACAGGAGACGCTCACCGTTCCCCCATCGGAGGGGGCGTTTCCTTTTGGGGTATCCCTATTGCAAATGGATCCCAGGTCTCCCCCTCTGCATTTAACAAGGCCAGGAGAGACCTTCGTGCATCTCCCCTATTTAAATACGGAGGGGAGGGGGAAGGGGGACGGGTGCTCATCCCACCACTCACCCCAATCCTCTAGGGGAGAAGCCCCCACCCCAAAAGGAGGCCCCCTCTGAAAGGGGGTGCAGGACGGGGAATGGAGAGAGTTGTCTTTTGCAGAGGGACCCCAGGCCTCTTCCTTCTCCCCTTCTACATTTAAGGAGGGGAGGGGAGAAGGAGGGCCTCCCCTCACCTGGTCAAATAGGGGTCCTTTTGCAAAAGGCGAGCCCCTCAATTCCCCAACCTCCCCGCTTTCAGAGGGGGCGTCCTTTTGGGGTGGGGGCTTCTCTTGCCTAGAGAATCGAGGTGGGTGGGTGGAGGAGTCGCTTGTTGCAAAGGGACCCCAGGCCCCCTCCTCATTTAACCAGGGAAGGGGGAGACCCTCGTCCTTCTCCCCTCCTTAAATAAGGGGAGGAGGAGGAGCCTGGGGTCGCTTTGTAATAGGTGATCCCATCCACTGACCCCAAAAGCCCTCCTGCACCCCTCCTCATTTAAACATGGATGAGGGTCTCCCCTCCCCTCCTTAAATGAGAAAGGGGAGAATAAGGCAACCCGCTCCCACCCACCCACATCCTCTAGAGAAGCCCCCAAAAGGAGGCCCCTCTGAAAGGAGGAGGGGATCAAGAATGCAGGGGGGTCACCTGTTGCAAAGGGGCCCTAGTGACCCTCCTCCTCCCCATTTAACCAGGGGAGGGGAGACCCTCATCTTTCTCCCCTCCCCAAGTAAGGGGAAAAAGAGGAGGCCTGGGGTCCCATTGCAACAGGCGACCCCCACCCTCAGCCACCCAGATCCTCTGGGGGAGAAGCCCCCACCCCAAAAGGAAGCCCCTTCTGAAAGTGGGGGAGATTGGGATGGGGAATGGAGGGGCCCGTATGTTGCAAAAGGACCCCAGGCTCCCTCCTCATTTAACCAGAGGAGGGGAGACCCTCGCATTTCTCCCCTCCCCTCCTTCACTGAGGGGGATCAGGAATGGAGGGAGTCACCTTTGCAAAGGGATCCTCCTCCTCCTCCCATTTATGCAGGGGAGGGGACACCCTCATCCTCCTCCCCACTTAAATGTGGGAGAAAGGGGAGACCTGGGGTCCTGATGCAACAGGAGACCCCGCTCTCAGCCACCCAGATCCTCTTGGGGAGAAGCCCCCACCCCAAAAGAAAACCCCTTCTGAAAGCGGGGGAGACTGGGATAGGGAATGGAGGAGCTCGCCTGTTGCAAAGGGACCCCAGGCCCCCTCCTCATTTAACCAGAGGAGGGGAGACCCTCCTACTTCTGCCCTCCCCTCCTTCAATGACAGGGATCAAGACCCTCCTCCTCCTCCCCCCCTTTTAACTAGAGGAGCGGGAGACGCTCGCCCTCTCCCCTCCTTAAATGAGGAAGGGGAGAAAGAGGAAGCCTGGGTTCCCGTTGCAACAAGCGACCCCCTCCCCCACGCCTGATCCTCTCGGGGAGAGAAGCCCCCTCCCTCAAAATGAGCCCCTTTCTGAAGGGATCTGGGATGGAGGGGCCCGCCTGTTGCAAAGAGACCCCAGCCTCCCTCCCCATTTAACCAGAGGGGGAGACCCCCGTCCTTCTCCCCTCCCCTCCTGAAATGAGGATGGGGAGAAGGCGACTCCCTCCCACTCGGCCGGCCACCCCGACCCTCTGGGGGAGGGACGCCCCCTGCCCCCAAAAGGGGCCCTTTGCAAGAGGCGAGCCCCTCCCTCCCTTCTCCCCTCCCCCCGGGGCGGAGGCAACTCGGGCCGCGCTTCCCGCTCCCCTCCCCTTCCCGGGGCCCCCGAGGCTGCCTGGGCCTCCCTCACCGAGCGCTGCAGCTCCCCGAGCCAGAGGCTGGCGCGCTCCTTGCCGCTGGGGTCCGGGTCGTGGTAGAGCGCCTGCACGGCCTGGTAGACCATCTGCAAGCTCGGCTTCCCGCCGGCGCCCCCGCCGGGCCCGACAGGATCCATGCCGCCGCCGCCGCCGCCTCCTGGCCCTCAAGCCTCCGCGGCCATCGCCGAGTCCGTTCGCGGGAAGGAAGCGAGCCGCCACCGCCGCCGCCGCTGCTGCGGGAGGAGGCGGAAGCGCGCCGGAGCCACCCGGAAGGCGCTCCCTCCGGAAACCACGCCCCGCACGCCCGAGTTCCGGCCTTGGCGCGACTCAGGCCTCCGAGGCCCAGTTGAGGAGACGACGTGGGGGGGGGCGAGGCGGCTGGAGCTCCGAGCGTGGCCTCCCGTCTCTCCTCACGACGGCACGTTTCTCCGGTTCCAGGGGCGAAAAGGAGACGGCCGCGGCGGAGGGACTTCCGGTTGGAGCGGCGGATGTTTCCCCTCTCTCAAAAGCGTCCGGGCGGCTGCACGCGCTCACCGGAAGTGAGCTCACAGGCTGAGAGGCGGGAAGGGCGGACTTGGTGGGGGGGGTTTAAAAGCGTCTCTTCGCGCATGCGCATGCGCGCGCGCGCGGCCCGGGTCACCTTAGGTGCGAGCGGTTTTTTTTTTTTCCCTCCCGCCCACCACGTCGGCCAGATTTGAACAGGCGGAGACTTCAACTCCCAGAATTCCCTGGGAGGGAATTTGAAGCCGCGCCTCTTCGGCCATCTTTGGTGGCGCGATGGCAGGCCGAAGTTCAACAGGGAGAGTCTTTGGCCAAATTTGGCTGGATTTTTTTTTTTTTTGGCCATTCTTACCTTCCTGGCCTATCAGCCTTTCCTGAATGCATAAATTTAATACATTTATAAATTTTATAAGTTTATAAAAAATAAATTTGTGCTTAAATGCAAACAATCCATCTTCCATTTGTTTTGCATAAAAACAAAAACTAAAAAAGTACATATTGAAATGCTTCAATGCTTCTCCAACCCTTGAGTGCAAGTAAGGACTATGGAGCCCAGAATGCACAGCCACTATGGTCTTGGCTCATTCTTGGGGGGGGGGGGCTCCCTTTCCTACAGGTTTGAAATTCCCAACAGGTTGGAGAAGCAACCGTTCCCTGCACCGTGATTGGATATTGACACAGAGAAGGAGCAATTTTGGTTTTCTGGTTTTTTCTCAAGGAAATCTCCTTGGGACCCTGCAAGGCCTCCTGCTCCAAGAGGCTGTGCCGGCAAAGGCTCATTTCTGGCAGAGTTTGGGGGGCAGAAAGAAAGACTTCTGCTGCTTTCTTTGCATGACGCCAAAAGTCTCTCTCTCTCTCTCTCCCCCTGAGAACAAAGCTGGAGACGGCATATCCTGCGATGCCAAATAAAGAACAATGGATCGGTAGGAAAACGGGGTGGGGGATTTTCCTGCAGACTTTTTTTGAGGATTTTTCCACGGTCTCTGGTCCACGGGATTTAAAATTATGAGTTTGGTGGTCCCTAAGGTCCAAAAGGTTGGTGACCCCTGGACTAGAAGACCTCCGTGGGCCCTTCCAGTCCTAGAAATCTATGATCTAGTCTCCTGTAAAGATCTTTTAGATTACATTCCTTGTTTTTCTCCACCCTGAAAGAAAATTCCTGTTTCTTTTTCCTCTAAATACTGCAGTGTGGCTAAAATCCCCTTGGAGCGACAGAATTCTCATGAACCTCACAAAATAAACAATTTTATATAGAGCAGTGACGTCAATTATCCCCTAGTGTGTGTCATTTAACTCAGTCTTGATACTGTACAAAAGATCAATTTTGGGGGGGAACCTCTAGTGGATTATATGAGTAATTTTTACTCCTGAGTTATGGAAACAGTTCATCTTCTCAATTTTTTTTAGTGCCTTTGTAACTTTGAATGGTCACTAAATGAGCTATTTTAAGTCAAGGACTACCTGCAATGAATTTTCTTCTGTTTCTCAGTCTTGGGTCATAATAGGTTTGAGATAGACAATTTTTCAGGGTTAGCAAAATTTGTCCTTTGGCTACAGTTCCAGATGTGCTTGGCTGAAAGAAAGTTTCACAGGAACAGGAATTGAGACTTAAGTGTTAATGATGCTTGATTATTCTGAAATTCTTTAAAAGAGACCATAAAATTTTTCACTACACTATAGAAAGGGGGGAAAGCAGAAAGGAAATTTTTCTTTGTATTTAACCCATTACACATCTGCATTAAATTAAATTAATTAAATTAAAAGTATAGTCTGAGGAAAGGAAAGGAGCATGGTAGCATCCTCATGGTCACATGATCAAAATTCAGCCACTTGGCAACTGACTCATATTTATGACAGTTGCAGTGTCCCTTGAAACTTTCAAGAAGAGATTGGACTGCCATTTGCAAGGTCTCCTGCTTGGGCAAGGGGTTGGACTAGATGACCTACAGGGTCTCGTCGTTCCAACTCTTAATTTGTAAATCAGAGTCTATGGGGAAGCCAGATTCGTTTAACAATCATGCTGCTAACTAAATCACTGAAGCAATTCACTTAACCGTGGCAAAAGAAGTCATAAAATGGGATAAAACTTGTTTAGCAACTGGGATAATAAAACTCATTTACCAAAACTTGTTTAAGCAGCCCAAAATTTGTTCTCCTTGGTGGTCATTAAACCCTGAATTTTGAAACTTAGCATGGGCATTTCCTAGAAAGACAGAATTCAAAAAATGTTTCAGCTCGGTGCATACATTAAAAAAATATGAATTAAATATTATTAAGAGTCCATTTTTGCCTTTTGTGCTGGAAAGGAATTCTCAAGCCTGCGTTTTGCTTAAGATTTTTAGGCCTCTCCCAGCACGGAAGGTCTTGAATTTGGCTGCAGTTTTGCAAAAGGGAAAAAAACACAGACTTCCTTGTGTGTCTGTGGGAGGAATTAGGATTATTAGACAGAACTAAAACCACAAGCATCTGCCAGCAGAGGTTGCCCATAAGGGAAGAAGTAATTACAGGGAGAAGCAGTTTTGCTTGAGCCAGGAGATACCAAAAATAATAAAAATACATGAAAACGAAACTTAACTGGAATAGAAACAAGGAACGGTCACGATAAAGAGGAAGAGATTGAAGGAAGGGACTTTTGAGAACAAATTGCAACCAGAGTCACAGGAAGTAAACTGCCCACTTTTCGACAAGAAAAGCAAGAATTTCTTCCAAACTCTTATGCTTCTGAACATGCACGTCCCCTAAAAAAGTCACCCTAAAAAAAATCACTACATGTGATTAGACAAATTATATCTTCCAGATGTGCAGGGCTGTGCACTGTGTAATCCAATGCTCTGGACTGCAGCCTCCAGGAAGGTTATCCTGTGAAGAGTAAAACCAATTTCCTCGGAGGAAAAAATTCATTTGAATTGCTATGGAATGTTGAATTTGAACCATCCTTGCCTCGATTTCAAATTGTACCATTTTTTTGTTTGGAGTTTTTGATATTTTATTTTTTATTTTGTCTGGAGTTCCTCTGTGAGAGAGATGGGTGGTTTTAAAATGTGATAAATAAATAACAATACTTTAAAACTAATATATTATTATAACATATATTACAGAGTAACCGAGCTGGAAGGGACCTCAGAGGTCTTCTAGTCCAACCCCCACTTAAACAGAGGATCCGGTATCATGTCACACAAACGGCTATCCAGTCTCTTCTTGAAAACTTCCAGTGATGGAGCACCCACAACTTCTAGTGGCAAGCTGTTCCACTGATTAATTGTTACCCCTGCCAGGAAATTTCCTTCTAGTTTTGAGTCGATTTGTTTCCATAAATATGAACTGGTTACCAAGCTTCATAATTTTTATTCCCATGATTGTGGAGAAGCTGCATAGGTCATAATTGTGACGGGGAAAAAACCCCATAAGTCACTTTTTTTTCAATACCGCTGTTACTTTGCACGGTCATTAAATGAACTGTTGTAAGTTGAGCACTCCCTGTATAGGGATACCAGGGCTCTGTTCTTTCCATGCTCTCTACACTTGCTAATCACTCAACCCATAAATCACAATTTCTTTTTTTTTTTTCAGCAGAAAGTCCATGAAGGTTTTCCAGTCATTTGCAAATGGAGTTATTTTCCTGAATCAAGTAAGTCCATTTTGCCATCTCTTTGAATTTTGTCCTTTTTTCCAATTATTCCCCATTGTGGATAAATGACAGTGTTTTTCCATCTTTGCATAATAATCTTGTAGCAGTTACCATGGATGAAAAACAATCCACCATATGTCTATTCTAGCTTATCTGTTAAGGCAAGGATCTCCAAAATTGGCCACTTAAGACTTGTGGACTTGAGCTCCCAGAATTCCGGGAGTTGAAGTCCACAAGTTTTAAAGTGGCCATCTTTGGAGATCCCTGCATTAATGCAATTACTACATAGATAGATTTTTCTCCAGGAGGATCTATCTGTCCCCAGCTGGGCTGTTGAAAGAAATATCCATCTGGTTCAGTTCCAAGCTGAGAGAAAGGCACTGGAGACAAAATGGAGGCTGGAGGCTGATTGCAAAGAGAGTCCATTTATTGATGAAGCAGAACCACCAAGCCCATGATTTTGCTGCAGCTGACCACATGGAATTGAGAGTGTGGGTGTTTTGCACTTAAACTTTCTGTTCCTGCTCAAGAACACGTATTCTATTGTCAGACTCCCATGGGGCCATGTGGGGGTCAAGTTTGTCTGAGATAGGTTTGGTTGAAGTTTGCCAATGTAATGCCCTTAGGAGATTGTGCAATGCAGTGAGCCCTGCTGCTAGAGAACCCCACCTGGAGGGTCATGTCTCCAGAATCCTATCATCCTGGAGCTGGAGGTCTTTTGGTCTTGTTGGAAGAAATGTCAATCTGGATTCAGTTCCAATTGGGGAGAAAGACACTGGAAACATGGAGGCTGTTTGGAAACATGGTTTAATGTTGGACGGGACCAAATGGCTTGGAGCTCCAAAGTGAAAAGGATGATAAAAGGGCCGAGATGCTGAGAGCGCCTGGGTTTTATGCCCTCGGTTGGGATTTGAATTGGAGCTTGTATTCTGATTGGTTGTCAGACTCCCATGAGGCCATGCAGGGGCACCTCTGGAGGCTGTCCTGAGTCCCAGGATTGGTTGAGCCTTTGCTGGATGATGATGCACTGAAAAAGGCTTTGGGCAATTCCTATTATGGCTCCACCTGGAGTAGGTCTTTGTTGTGTAAAATAGGCTGGCCCAGCCCAGAGTAATGGTCCATTAGCAAAGGTGGGGGGGGGTGAGTTTCTGCTTCTCTACTTTTCTTTTTAGGGAAAATATTCTGCCTTTTTTTTTTTAAGTATATCCCAAAATATTTCATTTTCCTAGGAGAGGAGTGGGTATTAGCTTCCAACAGGGAGAAATATAATATTCTGCCTTTTTAGTATATCCCAAAGTATTTAATACTTCTAGGAGAGGGGTGGGTACTAACTTTGTACAGGACCTTTAAGTGTCCCAAAGATGCTGTCATCCACATTCTCACTGTTTCCAAATTCCCTGCAATTCTAACCCTAATTTATCTGCTGCTGGTCACCCTCTCCTTCTCTTTCCTTCCCCACATTATAGACAGTCCTCATCTTACAGCAGTTTGTTTAGTGACCGAAGTTACGATGGCACGGAAAAAGCTGACTTATGACTTTTTCACACTGACGACCATTGCAGCCTCTCCCGTGATCCATAGGATCAAAATTCAGATGCTTGGCAACCAACTCGTACTTACGACAGTTGCAGTTTCCTGGGGTCATGTGCCTCCTTTTGGCAACCTTCTGACGAGCAAATTCAACAGGGAAGCTGGATTCACTTAATGACCAGTTCACTAACTTAAGGGACAGCAGCGATTCACTTAACAATGGTGGCAGGGGGGAGGTTATAAAATGGGGTGAAATTCAGTCGACAGCTGTCCCGTTTGGCAGCAGAAATTTGGAGCTCAACCATGGTCATAACTTCAGGACTGCTTGCAGCACCTTCTCTAGAAATTTACCTCTTGGTACTAACACCCAAAGGTGGGATTCTACCAGTTCGCACCTATTTGCTAGAACCGGTTGTTAGAGGAAATCTCCTTTTATTTTTTTCCACTTTACTGGCCTAATCCTGTAAGGAAGGCAGGAAGGAAACATTCTGGTGTTGCTTACAGAAACTGCCTCTCCTTTAACCCTTATTACATTCTTGGCAGGAGTAGACTTCCTGTCTCAGGAGCTTCTCTGGAGTTTTTCCCCCTCCTTTGCTGGTACTTTGCTTGTGTGAAGTTACCATTCAAAGTTACAATGGCACTGAAAAAAGTGACTTATGACCGTTTTTCACACTTACGACTGTTGCAGCATCCCCATAGTCATGAGAGGCCAGGGGAAATGAGGGAAATGAGTGCCTCAATGTGAGTGATATTGAGTTGGCCACGCCCAGCCAATAACATTGACCACCAAGCCATGCCAACCACCGAAGCCACGCCCACAGAACCGGTTGTTAAAACATTTGAATCCCACCCCTGCTAACACCGCTCTGAAGTAGGATCAAATGAGCCTGGGATCAGAGGCATTGTGTCACAAAGATTACCATTTTTATGGTTCGAGCTGTTCAACACAAGCTCGATCCCCATGCTTCGCTACGAAACTATGTGGCTGGGCTTAGCTTTTGGAGAGGAACATAAAGGGAAAATAATCCTGCCTCTGCCTACGAGCATCCATCGGTATTTATCTGACTAGCGTCCTATTGGTGTGTGAGAGAGTTGAGGGCTCTTTGGAAACTGAAACAGTATTTGCTGTGTGAGCAAGAAGGAGACAGCAAGGAGCTGAGCAGCAAGGAGCAGCAAGGAGCCTGGGCGTAGGCTTAGCTCAACCTGTTCTGTACTTAAAAGCTGCTTAGTGCTGTGAAGTGAAAATTTCTCTCCTCTGTTGTGTTTTGTCTTTAGAAGAGATTTCTTTTTCAGCTTGGTGAGGGGATAGAACTCTTTGCATTCAGATCGATTGTTAAATAATAATATATAATATTAGGAAAATACTTAATGTTCTGTTGGTCATTGGAGAAGATCCTTTCTTAGTGAGCATCTGGAAGCCAAGAAGAACATAGGTGCAAATTTCAGTTTGGTAGGCTTCATGTTCTGAGATTGTGTAATGATGCCTGAGTGGTCATTTTTTCCCCCCCCAAAACATTTTTAAATTTAAATTTAATAGTATATTTCCATATATATGGGGAATAATAATAGGGGAGGGATCTATCTAATGATTTTACCAATGTGTGTGTGGTGTATGCGGTGAGAGAGAACTCACCCAAACAGAAACAGATGTCCTAACCAAAAGGATTCAATTATGCTATACACCCAAAAATCCCCACAGATCCATCATATGTGCAGTAGAATCAGCCTAACGAAATTAAATACAGGAGATGAAGCAGACAGATAAGACACCAATTACCAACATCCTATGCACCAAAAGCAAACCACCAAAGCAACTTGCACGAAGAAGAATTTAAAAGTGCTAAAAACCCTGAAAAATGAATAACAGCATAATTTACTCCCAGCAGACAAGGAATGGCCACAGTAGTTAATGGACAGAAAAAGACTATGAAACAAAATTGACAGACCGTACTCCAAGACTCCACATGCAAACCTATAAACACAGACCAACCACATATCTAGAAAATTAACAAGAAGAAAATTATAACCAGCCACATAGCAGAAAATCCAAACAGAACGATCATCCCAAGAGAAAAATCTTCGAGATGCCCCAATATTATACGGTCCTCAAAATACACAAAAAGGCATACCTCTCGACCCGATAGTCAGCCTCAAAGGAAAGCACCATTACAAAACCTGCTAAAACTTAGCAAAACAACTACAGCCCATGCTGAAAAAAGCAGCTTCAACATTACAAACTTATACCATTTTCTTGGAAATGATCAAAGATTACACGGAGAACAAAGAAGATCTCTTGTAAAGTTTCGACGTGGTTCACTATTCACTCAAGTCCCGTAAAGAAACTCTTGGAAATCATCAAAAAATAAATACCTAACCAGCTAAAGACCTCATGGAACTAACAGAACACTGCCTAACAACACATATTTCATATACAAGGACAAAAGATACAAGCAAATTTGAAGGAGCCCCTATGGGATCACCACTGTCACCGTCAGTGCAAACGCTGTTCATGCAGAATCGAATCCAGAGCCCTGGCTAATGCCACCCACACCCCAAACTATGGCTAAATACACGATGAGCACATTTGTGATTTGGCCCCATGGAAAAGAACCTAAACAATTCCTAACACACCTAAACAACACACACCCAAATCAAGTTCACCATGGGAAACGGAAATAAACAAACAACTACCATTCCTTAAGATGTATAATCTACAAGAAAGAACAGATGGCACACTGGGACACACCATATACCAGAAGAAAACACACACCAACCGCTACCTCAATGCCCATCCCACCACCACCAGCCAGATAATGTCCGGGGCCAAAAAACACTAATCGCCAGAACCAAACGCCTGGCAGGAACAAGGACACATATAAAGACTGAACTAATGCCCACTGACTGAAGTATTTGACAGCCAATGGGCTTCCACGAAAAACAAAAATCACCAGCTTGATCCACAAAAAACACACAGACATAAAGAGGACCTAGAAGACCAATAGACCTATGGAACAGCTGTCTTGCCCTACATAAGAGGTATCAAGATAAAATCAGTAAGATACTACACAGGCATCACATTTCAAACTGCCTTCAAACAGACAAAAAATAGCAGTTGCCTGGAAAACCAAGGCATCATACGAAATTCCCTGTACATGTCACTTGCCCGGCCACATACATTGGACAGACCAATAGAAGAATAGTACCCGCCTAGATGAACACAAAATGCTAGTAAAAAAGCTAGGAAACACACCTCCTCACTAGTCCACAATTGAAAACCAACAGGTCACAACCATCAACTTCAAGGGCCACCAAACCCTAGCCACTATAGAAAACCCCAGCCACAGAATCATCAGAGAAGCCATAGAGATTGAAAAAAGACCTGACAGCATGAAATAGAAGAGATGATTCCAGGGCAGGACTGTCAATTCATTGAAGCCGGCACTCTCAAATAGAAAGATTCTCCACACCACAAGGCCAGAGCAACACCTGGCACAAAACAGACTCCCTCTGATGCCTCCAACTTGAACATTCCCCCACCAGGCACCCAGGTGAAACCCAGCGTGCTAGATGAAATAGCAGAGTGCCTTTCACACGAAGCCAAGCTGCACTGAAAGCCTCCAACACAGGACAGAGTGTTGCGCAGCCAATCAAAAGCGCACCAAACAGACAGAAGAAACCAGAAACACCAATCAAACAACTCCTAAGTCCAATAAACAAGGCCAGATTCCCAACCAATCAGGATGAAGAAAAAAACATCCTGGCACAGCAGTAGGCCAGCCTCAAATTTTAAAACTGAAGATGGCTAGTGAAAGTCTGACTCCCAGATGAACTCAATACAGAAGGCTGTGATAGGCAGATGAGATTCTGCCAAAGGTTGCTACAATTTAAAAGCACAACTATAATTACCTGGGAAAATACTGAACAAAGCTGAATACCATACATGTAATAACGCGTTGGTGAAAACTTTATACTTGTGCGAGGTTTCACAATATAGTGTGCCTTTTCTTTGCAGAATGGTCCAGACAAAATTTCTGGACAGTTTTTTTCCCAAACACCATCCCTGCTGCTAAACTAATAATTCCCCTTTAACTATCCAACTATTATACAAAGTTGTACGATATTATACCTATCTTTCTCATCAATCCTGATTCCCCATCCCCTCGTACTGTGTGACTCGTGTGACTGTAAGCTTTGTCACTTGTATCTTACGATTATATTGACTGTTTCCTAGTATGATTTGATGCTTAATTTGTACCCTGATGATATCTTAAGTGTTGTATCTTGGATTCATTGACTCTTGAGAATGTTTCTTTCCTTTTATGTACACTGGGGAGCATTTGCAACCAAGACAAAATTCCTTGTGTGTCCAATCACACTTGGCCAATAAAGAATTATTCTATTCCATTGTATTGTATTCTATTCTCAGTTTCTCATTCTGCTTCTCTCTACTCGTATAATCTACTTATTCTATTCTATTCTCATTCTCGTTTCTTCTCTCGCCTCTCCTCCTCTCCTATTCTACCCTATTCTACTCTCCTTACTCTACACTCCAGTTCTCTTTCTTCTCTTTCTCTTCTCTTCTCTTTCTTCTCTTCTCTCTATTCTTACTCTACCTCTACTCTATTCTTTCCTTTTCTATTTCCATCCATTCCATTCTATTCGGCTCTACTCTCACTCCATATTTCTTTCTTCTTCTCCTCTCCTCTCCTCTCCTCTATTCTACGCTACTCTACTCAGTCTTTCCTTGTTCTATTCTATTCGTTCCATTTTATTATGCCTCTTACTTACTCTCCATATTCTATTCTCTTCTCCTCTCCTCCCATCCATGTTTCTATTCTATGCTATTCTACTCTAGCTCTCTCTCCTCTACTCTTAGTCTTTCCTTGTTCTTTCTATCCATTCCATTTTATTCTCTATCCTCTCCATATTCTCCTTCCTCTCCTCTCCATTCCATGTTCTATTCTATTCTATTCTGATTCTATTCTACTCTACTCTATCTACTCTACTCTACTTACCTCCTCTACTCTACTCTACTCTTACTCTACCCTACCCTTTACCCTACTCTTCCTTGTTCTGTTCTATTCCATTCTATTCTGAAATCTTCTTGACATGCGTTTGGGAACCCGTCCCTTTCGCGCAGGGCGCGCCGCCCTCCCGGTCCCTTTGAAGAAGCGTTCCGTCTCGCAGCAGCCTGATCGGCGACAGGTGGAGGCCGCCCCTTTGAAAGGGCGGGCGGGGAGGGGGGATGAATGAAAGGGGGGGTGGCCAATGGGGGAAAAAAAGGTGACGCCCAGCCAGACCAATCGCCGCGCCGTTTGGCGGGTCGGGGAGGGATGCACCTTACGGGACTCCAAAGCTCGCTGCGAGCCAGGGTCGGACTCGGGTGGCTGGACTGGACCGGACTGGTTTCGCTGGGCGGAAGCTGGACTTGGTTTGCACCCGGGATATATATATATATATATATATGGCCCTTCTCCAGGAGCGTGGGGTCAACCCCCTGGTCAAGTACCTGCTCTTNTATATATATATATATATATATGGCCCTTCTCCAGGAGCGTGGGGTCAACCCCCTGGTCAAGTACCTGCTCTTCTTTTTCAACCTGCTTTTCTGGGTGAGAGGCGTGGGAAGGGGGCGATGCAACGCGTGCCAAAGCGCGCCCTGCGGTGTGAATGCGGGGTCCGAGGTCCAGCCGGGAGGAGCGCTCGGGCTTTTGCCCCTTGCGGGGGGGGGGGCGTTGCTCCCGTTTAATCCCACCCTCTGGAAACACGCCGCTCGTGAGAATGCGTGCAATGCAAGGGATCGCGGCTAAAGCGGCCGCGGGTGTGGACAGAAAGAAGCCGGGAACTCGCGCGTCCCGTCTTGACCCGTGTTGGAAGCGGGATCGGGGCTGCGTGGTTTGCTGGCCCCAAGATGGCTCGTGGGGAAGGGGGAGGGGGCGTGGGAAAGGGTCTCAAAGCGAGGTTTCCACCCTTCTGCCTTAACAGATATCATCAGAGTTGGAAGGGACCTTGTAGATCATCTAGTCCAACCCCTCGCCCAAGCAGGAGACCCTACTACACCATATTTGAGCCCGGAGCGTCTCTTCAACTCGGGGTAGTGGGAGGCTGAGTAGGGCGGTTGGATTTGGAAAAGAGAGGGGCTGCCCCGGATCCAGGTCTTTGCCCACTCCAGCAGGGCGGGGGGGGAGGGGCTTCTGAGACCCCCACAAGATGGGTTTTGCTGACCGCAACTAGGATGTGCCTGCCAGCATCTTGCAAAAAGTGATGCAGTTGTGGTGCTCAAAAGCAGGTAGGGCAACTTTGCCATCTGTGGACTTCAACTCCCAGAATTCCCGAGCCAAGCTGGCTGGGGAATTCTGGGAGCTGAAGTCCACAGCTAAAGTTCCCATAGTTGCCCAGCCCTGCACCAATACTCAGCAACTTCAAAGTGGCTGCACTTCAACTCCCAGAATTCCCCCACTCGGCTTAAAATTGCTGACCCGGCTAGGGAATTCTGGGAGTTGAAGTCCACCCACCCTGAAGTTGCTGAACCAGCTGGGGAATTTGAGGAGGGGAACTTCCCTCAACCCTAAAAGTTGCTGAGATTGACAAATGCCAATCTAGATTTTGCCCTAGCGGGAGGCGTTCTTCGATTGGCGAATTGGGAAAAGGGGGGGGGGGTNCGGGAGGCGTTCTTCAATTGGCGAATTGGGAAAAGGGGGGGGGGTTCATCTTGTTCTGTTCGCAAAATATACAAAGGACCTTCTATCCAGTTGTGGGATGGGATAAATAGTATCCTAATGGATAAAAATACCCAGGAAATATCCCGTGGGGAGGTGGCCAGGATGAGGTGAGGTTCTCCAAGTCTCTGTTGAAAAACTTGAGTGCTCTCTGAGCTGGGTGGGTTTCTTCCAGACGTTCCATGACCCAACTAGGTTGCATCATCAGTGCTAGAAGGGAGTGGGATTTGGAAGGGAGGAGGAAGAAGAGGAGGAGGAGGAAGAAGAAGAAGAGGAAGAACAGGAGGAGGAAGAAGAAAATTGTGGGCTCCCTAGTGCTCCCTGAGCTTGGTGGTTTTCTTGCAGACATTTCATGACCCAGCTAGGTTATGTCATCAATGCTAGAAGGGAGTGAGGTTTGCAAGGAGGAAGAGGAGGAGGGAGAGGAGAACTGTAGGGTCCTTACTGCTCCCTGAGCTTGGTGGTTTTCTTGCAGACGTTTCATGACCCAACTAGGTATCATCATCAGTGCTGGGGTGATGAAACCTCACTCTCTTCCATCACTGATCATGTTTTCTAATTGGGTAATCTGCAAGAAAACAACCAACTCCTCTTTCCTCCCTTTTCCTTCTCCTCCCCTCTGCAAACTCCCCCACTCCCTTTTAGTATTGATGATGTAGCCTAGTTGGGTCATGAAATGTCTGCAAGACAACCACCCCAGCTCAGAGAGCACCAAGGACCTCACAGTCCTCCTCCTCTCCTGCTCCTCCTCGCAAACCCCATTCCCTTCTAGCAGTCCTCTTCCTTCTCCTCCTCCACTCTACAACCACACCCCCTTCTAACACTGATGATGTTACCTAGTTGGCCCATGAAACATCTGCAAGAAAACCAACCAGCTCCAAAAGCACCAAGGATCCCTAATTTCAGCCCCGAGCTACAAATATTCTCCAAATAAGAATACAAGTTTTTTTTTTTTAATTGGCTAACCCTTTGGGCTTATAACTTCCCACACTTGTTCTCCAGATCTGGGAGTTCAAGGAACTTTGAAAGATGGACCACCTGATCCTTTAGACTCCCATTCCTGACCAAGGACCAGTTCCGATGCTTCTGGCCTTTTTCTGTACAGGTGATTTCCATGGTGCTGGTGGCTGTCGGGATCTATGCGCGTCTGTTCAAGCATGGAGGTAAGGTCTGTGGAGATTCTCCATCATCCAAGTCAGGGTAGTCCTAGAGATGCTTTTATTTCAAGAGGCAACTGGACTTTCTGGTGGGTTGGTTTTTTGAAGACGTTCCTCTTCTCATCTAAGAAGCTTCTTCAGCTCTGACTGGATGGTGGGGAATGGAAGGATTTATACTCCTTGCAGACCGCTGGTCATTTGCATCCTTTTAAAAGGTCATTGAGGCACTTGGAAGTTTATTTGTGTTCTCAGGATCACATGAGTGGGCTAATGGGTGTGGAGCCTTCTGACTGGATGATGGGGAATGGAAGGATTTATCCTCCTTGCAGNCTCAACATCTCTCTAGAAGGATGCAAATGACCAGCTGTCTGCAAGGAGTATCAATCCGTCCATTCCTCACCATCCAGCCAGAAGGCTCCACACCTATTTGCACTACTCAGATGGACCTGAGGACACAGAGAAACCTCCAAGTTGCCTTAGTGACCCTCTAAAAGGATGCAAATCACCAGCTGTCTGCAAGGAGTATCAATCCTTCTCTTCCCCACCATCCAGTCAGAACTGAAGAAGCTTCTTGGATGAGAAGCAAAACATCTTGAAAGAAAAACCAGAAAGTCCAGTTGCCTCTTGGAAAAAAAATAATGCACCTTTGGGACATGGAGGTAAGGCATTAGCAACAAGGGTCCCACCCAGTGTGCTTCATTTCCCCAGGAACTACAGTTAGTCCTTGACTTAAAATCATTTGTTTAGCGCCTGTTCTAAGCTAAAATTCTGCTGAGAGGAGTAACTTACGACTGTTTTATGTTCATAAATCAAGGAAACCGCCCCCCCCCCATACCATCTAGGGCCTCCTCTTTGAGCCAGGGGCTGGACTAGAAGACCTCCAAGGTCCCTTCCCACTCTGTTGTTCTATAAGGCCTTCCTGCTCAAGCAGGGGGGTCAGACTAGAGGACCTCTAAGGTCCCTTCCAGCCTAGGATTCCATGCAGGGGTGGGATTCAAATTTTATAACAACCGGTTTGGTGGGCATGGCCACGTGATTGGGTGGGTGATGTGGCGTGGCTTCTCTTTTTTTGGAGGGGGCAGCAGCCCCCCTCTCGTTTTTGGGGCCTTCTGGGTCTCAGGGAATCCTCCGGGGGGGGGGGGGTTGCTCCCAGAAGGGTCCCTGGGGCCCAGGAGGGCAAAAAGTGGAGCGGGGGGTGCTGTGCGCCCCTCCCTCCATTTTTTGCTTTCTAGACCTCCTGGAAGCCTCCTGGGCAAAGCCGTAAGACAATGGGGGGGGGGATTCTGGCACAGCTGATTGATGGAAGAGCTGATGGTGGGGAGGGGAAAAAAGAAAAGAGATACCTGAAGGAGTGACCGGCAGGGGAGTATGTGGTCAGCGATGTCGCACATGCGCAATAAGGACCGACTGGGTGTCCTGACCCAAATCTTGTTCCAAGGAAACCAACATGAAAACGGAGGTAACAGCAAAACCTTTTAATGCGTCTCTGCGAATTCTGTTCCTTCCCGGTTAAAAGCTGTTTCAAGCTAATTGTCTCTGATAAGAACGAGCCTTGCCAAGGGTGGGGTGGGGGGGTGCAAGGCTGCCAAGAACAGTGGATGAAGTTGCCAAGAAATATTCCCAACACAAAGAGTCTCTCAACACCAACTCGGATATTCCTAACGTCCACCAGAAGTTCGAGGGTCAAACTTCTTTGCTTTCTGCAAAGAACTGCAGTTTCTCAGCTGGCTTTTATCTTCTCAGGGAGGGGCCATTATCTTCCAGCCTTCCTCTTGAATCGCTCGTGCTGCTGCAGTTGTTCTTCCTTCCCAGCAGCCTTACGCACGCTGAGCACAGGCTCCTCGGGGGCCTCTTCCTCACTGCTGCCAGCCGCCACAACCTCCGAAGGCCGCACTCCCCTCCCTGAGGGTCCCGGCCCCGTCCCTGCCTCCCGCGCAGGCCCCTCATCCGAGTCCTCGCTCTCCGAGACCTCAGCCGTCCGCCCCTGCTGCCGGCGAACCGCAACACTGGGTGGGGAGGGGAGGGGCCAGCCAGGGGCCCAGTTTGCCGGTTCTCCGAACTGCGCAGGATCATAACAACCCGTTCTATAGAACCGGTTCGAATCCCACCCCTGATTCCATGGTTGAAGTGAAAGGGAGAACCAACCTGATAGGATGGTTTGTTTGATCCAAAAATGTTGCTCTGCTGGGCCAAACTGGACACACCTGTTTCTCTCCCTCTGTCCTCCGTAGAAGCCGCCACGGCTTGCCTTGCTATGGATCCAGCCATCTTGCTGGTGGTTGTTGGTGCCTTGATGTTCTTCCTCACTTTCTGTGGCTGCGTTGGCTCCTTGCGGGAAAACATCTGTTTACTGCAGACGGTGAGCGGGTCCTCTATGTACGGTCAAGGCTAGCCATCCCCAAAGCCCTCCGACGTATGTTCCACTCCACAGGGCCTTTACAGCCCTCTCTAAGCCCCTTGCCCCCCCCCAACAGTCGGGGTCCTCATTTGACCAGAGCAGGTCAGCATCGAACTGTTGGCAGTGGGCAGAGTCAGCCTGCAATGCTGCTTTCTAAGCACTGCACCACCACAGCCCTCTTTTCCTTCCTTCTTTCCCTCTTTTCCTTCCTCCTTCCCTTTCCCTCCCTCCTTCCTTCCTTATTTCCTCTTTTCCTTCCTTCTTCCCTCCACTCCTTCCTTTCCTTCCCTTCCTCCTTTCTTCTTTCCCTTTTCCTTCCTTTCCCTCCTTCCCTCCTTCCTCCTTCCCTCTTCTCCTTTCCTTTCTTTCCCCTTTCCTTCCTTACCTAAACCTTCCTTCCCTCCCTCCTTCCTTTCCTTCCCTTCCTCCTTCTTCTTTCCCTCTTTTTCCTTGCCTCTTTTCCCTCCCTCCTCTCCTTCCTTCCCTTTTCCTTCCCTCTTTTCCTTCCTTCTTTCCCTCTTTTCCTTGCTTTTTTCTCTTTCCTCCTTCTTTTCTCCTTCCTTCTTTGGTTTTTCCTTTTCCTTCCTTCTTTCCCTCCCTCCTTTCCTCTTTCCTCTTTCCTCCTAACCTTCCTTCCCTCTCCTTCCTTCTTCCTTCCCTTCCTCCTTTCTTCTTTCCCTTTTCCTTCCCTCTTTCCCTTCCTCCCTCCTTCCTTCCCTCGTTTTCCTTCCCTTATTTCCCTCTTTTCCTTGCGTTTTCTCTTTTCCTTTCCTTCTTTCCCTCCTTCCTTCCTTTGTGTTTTCCTTTTCCTTCCTTCTTTCCCTCCTTCCTTCCTTCTTCCTTCTTTCCCTTCCTTTCCTAACCTTTCCTTCCCTCTCCTTCCTCCCTTCCTCCTTTCTTCTTTCCCTCTTTTCCTTCCTCTTTCCCTCCCTCCCTCCCTTCCTTCCCTTCCCTCTTTTCAACTCCCTTTCCTTTCCTTATTTCCTCTTTTCCTTCCTCTTTTTCCTCCCTCCTTCCTTTCCTCCTCTTTTCCTTCCCTCTTTCCTTCCTTATTTCCCTCTTTTCCTTGCGTTTTTTCTCTTTTCCTTCCTTCTTTCCTCCTTCCTTCCTTTCCCCCCTTTTCCTTCCTTCTTATCCCTTCTCTTTTTCTTTGCTAACCTTCCTTTCCATCCTTCCCTCTTTCCTTCCCTTCTTATTTCCCTTCTTTCCCTTCCTCCTTGCCCTCCTCCTTCCTTCCTTCTTTTTCCTTCCTTCCCTCCTTCCTTCCTCTTTCCCTCTTTTCCCTCCCTCCCTCCTTCCTTATTTCCCTCTTTTCCTTCTTCTTTCCTTCCTTCCTTCCTTCTTTCCCACTTAGCAAAAGCCCTTCACTGTTTTCCAGCCTTCTCTAAGCAGTTTACAGAGTCAGCCTATGCACTAAAAAGTTGTATACAACTGATTCTCACACTTATGACGGTCACAGCATTCCACACGGCCACATGCTCAGAATTTGATTGGTCACTGGCATGTACTTACGACGGTTTCAACATTCTGGGGCTCTGTGAATTGCAACCTTGCCGGGCATTTCCAATCAAAAAGTCGCTTGGGGAATCTGGACTTGTTCAACAACAATGACAATTCGCTTTACGACCATGGCAAATGCTGGGTAAAATCGGGTCTGGTAACGTGATGACTCGATTTACAACACATGAATGGACATTGTGATTTCAGCTGTCATAAGCTGAGGACTACCTATGTATTTCTCTGAACTGTAAGCCGCCCAGAGACCCTGGCTGGGTGTAGAAACTGAACGTTAAAAAAGGGACCTTTTGCTCCTGCAGTTCTCCTTCTGTGCGGCCCTCCTCTTCCTGCTGCAGCTGGCTGCGGGCATCCTGGGATTCGTCTTCTCTGACAAGGTGGGTGCCAAAAGACTCCAGCCTGCCCAGAGGACAGAGAATGTGAGGAGGGGCCCTGGGTGCCCCCTGAGCTGGGTGGTTTCCTTGCAGATGTTTCACGACCCAACTAAGGAACAGCATCAGTGCTAGAAGGGAGGAGGGTTTGTGGGGAGGAGGAGGAGGAGGTGGAGGATGAAGGAAGGAAGGACTGTGGGGTCCTTGGTGCTCCCTGAGCTGGGTGGTTTTCTTACAGACATTTCATGACCCAGCTAGGGAACATCATCAGTGCTAGGAGGGAATGGGGGGGGGGGTTGTGGAGAGGAGGTGGAGGAGGAAGGAAAGGAGGAAGGAAGGAAGGACTGACTGTGGGGTCCTTGGTGCTCTCTGAGCTTGGATGTTTCACAACCGAGCTAGGTAACATCATCAGTGCTAGAAGGGAGGGAGGGTTATGGAGAGGAGGGGGAGAAGAGGGAAAAGAAGGCATGAAGGGGGGAGAAGGAAGGAAGGAAGGGGAGTTTGGGGCCCTTTTGGGCTCTCTGAGCTTATTCCTGAGGGAGGGAGGGAAGGAAGGAAGGACAGAGGAAGAAGGTATGGATAGAAGGACAGAAGGAACAGAGGGGAGGGGGAAGGAAGGATAGAGAGGAAGGACAGATGGAAGGCAAGAACAGGAGGGAGTGGGGAAGGAGGGAGGAAGCAGAGAAGGGGGAGGGAGAGAAAGTCGAGAGAGAGGATGAATCGATGGAAGGAAGGAAAGAAGGGTGGATGGGTGAAAGGAAGGAAGTGGAAGGACAGATGAAGGAAGGATGGAAGGAAGGAACATAGGAGAGGGAGGGGGAAAGAAGGAAGGAGAGAGGGTGAGAGAGAGGAGAGAGACTGGCTGGGAAGATGGAAGGAAGGAAGGATGGGCCATGGGAGCACGTTGCAGACTGTCTCACTGCCGACTGCCAGCAGTTCGATCCTGGCTGGCTGAAGCTTGGCTCAGCCTTCCATCCTTCTCAGGCGGGTCAAAGGAGGGAGGACCCGGATTGCTGGGGGAAAGAGGCTGACTCTGTCAACCGCTTCGAGAGGGCTGGAAAGCCCTGTGAAGCTACGCATACATGCTAAGTGCTATTTTTTTTGTTCCAGGCGCGAGAGAAGATGAACGCCATGGTCAGCAGCGCCATTGTGCACTACCGAGATGACCTGGACCTCCAGAACCTCATTGATTTTGGTCAGAAGGAGGTAGGGTTTGGTTGGGACCATCTGGTCTTTCTCTGGTCTTCGGAACCCAACCCCTGTCGGGTTGCCCGATGACAGAGGATGGCCAGGACCCAAAGGTCATCCGTCCTGACTTTCAAACTGGTGGGTGGATCATCCAGTAGTCGGAGGCCATGTGAGAACCTGGATCTGTTGAAGGACATTCTGGAACTAGGGTGGTTCTTTTTTAAAAAAAAAAAAAAAATGCAAAAAATCATGATTATGGATGAAGGGAGGCGTGGTGGCTCAGAGGTGAAGACGCTGAGCTTGTTGATCCGAAAGGGTGGGCAGTTCGAATCCCCCGCGTCGCAGAGGGAGCTCCCATTCCTTGTCCCAGCTTCTGCCAACCTAGCAGTCGGAAAGCATGTAAAAAAAAATGCAAGTAGAAAAATAGGGACCCCCTATGATGGGAAGCAGTGGTGGGATTCGAAATTTTTTGACTACCGGTTCTGTGGGCGTGGCCATGTGACTGAGTGGGCGTGGATTTTTTTCTTTTTTTTCTTTTTTTGCAACCAACCCCTCTTCCTGTTTTTGGGGCCTTCTGGGGGTGTTTTTATTGCCAGAAGGCTCCCTTGGGGCTCAGGGAGGCAAAAAATGGAGGGGGGCTGTGCCCCTCCCTCCATTTTCTGCCTTCCTGGGCTTCAGGGAAGCCTCCTGGGCAAAGCAGTAAGACAGTAAGAGGGGAATCCCGCGGGGCATAGATGATCGTAGGAACAGCTGATTGTCGGGAGGGGAAAAAAAATATCTTAAGGGTCAATGTCAGGGTTGGGTGGACAAGCAAGCCAGAGGTGACCGGGCGACCAGGTCAGTGGCATGGCCAGCCACAACTTAATACCGTTTCGGCGACCCACACTAAATCCTTGCTACCGGTTCATACGAACCGGTGCAAACCGGTTGAATGTTACCACTGGTGGGAAGGAAGCCGTGTTCCATGCGCCTTCATGCCGGCCATATGACCATGGAGACGTCTTCGGACAATGCTGGCTCTTCTTTGGCTTTGTAACGGAGATGAGCACCGCCTCCTAGAGCCAGGAATGACTAGCACGGAGGTGTGAGGGGATAACCTTTACTTTTACCTTAGGGGTTGTTACAAAGTGTTGTACTCTGATGCTTCATAAAATCCTAGGTTGGAAGGTCTTTGAGTCCAGGAGTCTCCAAACTTGGCAACTTTAAGATTAAAAAGAAAAGATGTTGAGATTTTTTTTTGGGGGGGGGGAAATGCAGCAAAGAGCAACTAAGACGATTACAGGCCTAGAGACTAAAACATATAAAGAAGGTCTGCAGGATTTGGGTTTGGCCAGTCTAGAGAAAAGAAGGACTGTGGGGACAGGAGAGCAGGATTCCAGTATTTGAGGGGCTGCCCCAAAGAAGAGGGGGGGACAAATTATTCTCCAAAGCCCCTGAAGGCAGAAGAAGAACCAATGGATGGAAACTAATCAAGGTTAGAAGCAACCTGGAATTAAGGAGAAAATTCCTAACGGTGAGGACACTTAACCAGTGGAACTACTTGCCCCTAGAAGTTGTGGGAGCTTCATCACTGGAGGTAGTTAAGAAGAAACTGGACAGCCACTTGTCTGGAATGGTCTGGGATCTCCTGCTTAAGCGGGGGGCTAGACTAGAAGACCTCCAAGGTTTCTTCTACCTCTATTCTAATTGACTGATTGATTGATTAATTGATTGATTATGGACTTCAGCTCCCAGAATTCCTCAGCCAGCATGTCTTAAAGTTGTCAAGTTTGGAGAGCCTGGCAAATCTCTCTTAATTTTTGGAGAGACACAAGGGGAGCTGTGACAGTCATCCTTTCTCCATACTACCTTTCTGGAGAAGCAGCTCAGCTGCAGCCCTACCAGAGTGAACCCAAAACATAGAATGACAAGATTGGAAGGGACCTTAGAGGTCTTCTAGCCCCAACCCCTTTTCTAACAGGAGACCCTATCTACCACTTCAGACAAATAGCTGTCCAATCTCTTCCTAAAAACCTCCAGGAAAGAAGCACCTACAACCTCCGGTGGCAAGCAGTTCCACTGGTTAATTGTCCTCGCTGTTACGAAGTTTCTCCTTAATTCCAGCTTGCTTCTTTCCTTGGTTAGTTTCCATCCATTGTTTCTGGTCCTGCCTTCACATACTTTGGAGCATATCTTGGCCCCCTCTTCTTTGGGGCAACCCCTGAGATATTGGAAGACTGCTATCAAGTACAGCAGAGGCCTTCAAACTTGACGGCTTGAAGACTGGTGGACTTCAACTCCCAGAATTCCTCCTCCAGTCATGTTAGCTCGGGAATTCTGGGAGTTGGAAGTCCACAAGTCTTAAAGTTGCCAAGTTTGAAGACCCTTGGTCTTTTCTATTTATCTGTCCATCTGTCTATTCTCTCTCTATTCTATTTCTCTCTCTATTCTATCTATATCTATTCTCTTTCTTTCCCTCTCTCTCTATGTATTCTATCTCTCTCTCTCTTTCTATCTATCTATTCTACCTCTATTTCTCTATCTATCTTTTCCAGGGGTCTTCAAAGTTGAAAGCTTTAAGACTTGTGAACTTCAACTCCCAGAATTCCTCTTCCAGGCATGTTAGCTCAGGAATTCTGGGAGGTGAAGTCCACAAGTCTTCGATTTGCCAAGTTTGAAGACCTTTGGTGTACAGAATAAAGAATAACATAGTTGGAAGGACCTTTGGAGGTCTTCTAGTCCAACCCCCTGCTCAAACAGAGACCTTATCTCATTTCAGGCAAGCAGTTGTCCAATCTTTTCTTTAAAACCTCCAATGTTTGTCAACCCACAATTCTCCATTTCTTCTTAAAAACTTCCACAGATAATTATTATTCCCAAGGTCAGGAAGTTTCACCATAGTTCTAAGTTGCTTCTCTCCTTGCTTAGTTTCCATCTGTTGCCTCTTGTCCTGCCCTCAGGTGCTTTGGAGAATAGCTTGACTCCCTCTTCTTTGGGGCAGCCCCTGAGATATTGGAAGACTGCTGTCATGTCTCCCCTAGTTCTCCTTTTCATTAAACTAGATGTTCCCAATTCCAGCAACCGTTTTTTATATGTTTGAGCCTCCAATCCCTGAAAATCCTCTTTGTTGCTCTTCTCTGCACTCTTTTAAGGGTCTTGCAAGCATTTATATACAACTGTTCAAAGTTATTGAAGGCCCCGAAAAAAAGTGGTTTATCAAGTACCTCTCCTTCCTTTCCATTTAGTTCGGCTGCTGCGGAGGCGTCTCCTACAGAGACTGGTCCCAAAACATGTACTTCAATTGCACACCCCAAAATCCCAGCCGGGAATTTTGCTCGGTGCCTTATTCCTGTTGCCGGCAACCTGAAGACCAGGTGAGCCAAAACGGAAGTGTTCTGACCCAGTTTTCCCAAAAGCACGAAGCCGACTCCTCGTCCCAATAAAACCCCTTTTATTTAGCTTAAATGGGAATTCCTCTCCAGCAAAGTCCCGGCCAACAGTCTTTCAAGAGATTGCACAACTACAGACCTGTATCAGGCTGGGAGAGTTGCCAGGGCGATCTCTTCCAAACGCCATGCTGTAGCAGCAATTACTTGGCAAGAAGTCAGGAACAGATCTTCACCCTAATGAACTGGACTAATTGTCTCCTCCAAACCCCACTGCCCTTTTGCTCCTCTTTTATACTCTATGGGAGGGGACATTCCCCATCCACCTGTGCCCTTACTCCCGAGTCGACCCTTGCTCCTTAGTTGTTCCCTTTGTCTGGCAGCTCTGTGCATGCGCACATTGGGAACAGGCTCCAGCTGTTCTTCTACCCCATTGATCTCTGACTCCGAAGGCAGCTGGTAACTGTCGGACGGCCCTGGTCCCATCTCTGCCTCTGATGCAGAGCCCTCGTCAGATTCCAGGACTGGCCCATGCTCCTCCCCAACCTCCTCACTTTCGGTTGGCAAGCTGCCGCACTGCTCCCCCTTCCCTTTCTGTTGGCAACTCTAAAAAGACCAGAGAAATATTTTATGTTCGGTTCTTTGTGCATTCGTGCGCCGCGTTCAAAATACACCAATTTTAAGCACTGCAGCTTACCTTCTAAGGCAGCCCCGGTAAGTAAAACAGCTGAATCCACTGTGTGTCGCACAAATCAGCTGAGCTGATAAACGTGGAAATATAGGACAAGACAACATAACTGATCGTTGGAGCAACCGGTTCATGAGAACCAGTCCGAGCCGGCAGCATCCCACCACTGGCCATCGGTCCAGGTGAACAAGTCAACAGATGCTGGCTTGGGGTTATAGCTTTGCCTGGGGAATCCTTCTTTGCATGTGACTCTTTTTGGTGTTTTCCTGCCCAGTTGGTTATCAACACCATGTGCGGCCAAGGGGTTCAGATGCTCAGCTACCCCATAGCCGGAGAAATCATTCACACCAACGGCTGCATCGATAGGCTGGTGGACTGGATGCACAGCAACCTCCTGCTCATTGGTGCAGTGGCCCTGGGCCTCACGCTCCCCCAGGTAAGCAGAAGAATAAGGAATTAGAATAAGAACAATTAGGAATAAGGAGTAGGAATAAAAATATGGAATAGAATAAAGAATAAAGAATGAAGAATTAGGAATAAGAAATAAGGAGGAATAAGCAACAGAATAAAAAGAAGGCATAAGAATAAGGAATGATAGAATAAAGAATAGAATAAGGGATAGGATAGGAATAGGGAATAGGAATAAGGGTAAGGATAAGGAATAAGAATAGAATAAGGAATAGAAATAGAATAAGGAATAATAAAATACGGAATAGAATCTATCTATATAAAAGAGCGAAATACCCCTCACGCATCATCACAAAATCTCCAAAACCGTAAAGCCTACAAAGTTGAAATTTGGTCCGTAGGTTCCTCTTGACTTCTAGGTGCTCATTAAGAAAGGATTTTTCAAAATGACTATCAGAGCATTTAGAGTATTTCCTACATTATTATTAACACGCTCTGATGCTAAGGAGTTCTACTCCCCCTCCTCACCTGAAATGAAATCTCTTCCAAATGCAAAACACAAGCAGAGGAGTTTCAGTTTCAGTCTGTTTCACAGCACCAAGCAGCTTTTGTACATAACAGTTGGGCTAAGCCACGCCCAGGCTCCTTGCTGTCTCCTTGCTCACACAGCAAATACTGTTTCGGTTTCCAAACAGCCCTTAACTCTCTCACACACTGACAGGATGCTAGCCAGATGAATACCGATGGATGCTGGTAGGCAGAGGCAGAACTCCCCCCCCCCTTATTTTCGTCCCCCCAAAATAAGCCTTACCACATAGTTTTGCAGCAAAGCACAAGTATCGAGCTAATAAAGGATATAATATGACTAGGAACAGGAATTGGAATAGAACAGAACAAAACTCAATTCTTTATTGGCCAAGTGTGATGGGACACACAAGGAATTTGTCTCCAGTGCTAAAGCTCTCAGTGTACACAGAAAGAGTAAGGACTCGTTTTCACCTTTGCAAGGTGCAATACACAACACAGGATCTCCTTGTGGAGGGAATGTGATAAGGGGTGCAGCCCAGTCCAAATTTCTGCAAATCTTCGATGTTATGACTCTTCCCATTGTGACCATTCAAACTTAGAACGAACCTCCCTGGGGTAATAGGCGCTCCTTGACTTATGACCAAATCTCTGTTTCAAAGTGAGACCTTCGTTAGGTGAATCCTGCCCGCTGCTGATGAGACAGGCTCAACCTTTCTCGTGTTTTGTGTCCTTTGTTGTTTCTCTTCCTCTTCTCCCCTGCCCAGTTGATTGGCATCCTGTTGTCCCAGATACTGATCAGTCAAATCAAAGACCAGATCAAGTTCCTCAGTTACAACCAGGGGCATCGGACCGATTATTGGTAGCAGAGGACCCAAACCCAGAGCCCCCTTGGTTGAAGAGCAGAAGATGTCCAAGAACTTCCTGCTTGCATCTCTTCCAGAAACATCCCCTTCCAAGCTGAACTTCTGGGGACTTCGGAGGTGGACACCACCTACTCCCTTTCTCCTGAATTTAGGAAGAAGGTTCCCCCATAAGGTGGACTTTGAAGGAGCAGGGTAGGAAGACCCATTGTTGACGAGGTTTTGAACTTGTGTCCAGCCCCTGTGGGAGTCTGAATCCGAGGAGGAAGATGAACAGCCAACAGGGACTGGGAGTGTGGCTCCGTTGTCTGTGGAGCAAACTGGGGAAGTGCAAAGTCCGTCTGGGCAGAGCAGGGGAGAGGGAGAACAAGGGAGAGGGAGTTCAGAGGAAGACCCAGGCCCACCCCCTCTTCATCCTAGGGCACACAGGGAGGAAAGGAGAAAGAAGCAAGGAGGGTTGCGTGACTTACGGGGGAGGAAAGGGCCCTGATTCCCTTCATTAGGCACAGTTGGGAATGAGTTTAAAAGAGATGCATGCTGAAGTGCAGCAGCTGCTGGGAACAAACATGATGTGTTGACTTTGTTTATCAGTGTTCCTGGCATCTTTCCAACCGTGTTGATTTACTGCCATTCCTTCATGTCTGGAATTCCTTCCACTTGCCGGACTAATGACCTCATCTTGCCTTGATTGGACTTATAATTACAGTTTTTGTTGACCACATTTTGGACTTGATTCTCTGCAGCCAAAGGCTGTTCCTGGCAGAGTTTTTCTCCAGCTCAGAAGGTAACCAGGACATTGGGGGCAAAGTTGGAACGAATAAAGGGATTCCTACTGATTGTCTGACTGTGTTGCCTTTGTGCCACGTCCCTTTGGGTCATCACAACTTGGGTGTTGGAGAAGACATCTCGGAAGACCGCAGGCAACCAAAGCAATGGACCAAAACGGATCATTGAAGAAATCTGGGTAGATTTCTCACTCAAGTCACAAGTGATACCATGCTCATCCCATTTTGGACATCATGTGTGAAGAACCCAACTTCTGGAGAAGGTCCTGAGGTTGGGACAGATGGAAAGGAAGAGATGAGGAAGAAGACCAGGGAGATGGACTCAGCTAGGATGGGGTGGAAGCCCAGAATCTGATTGGGGACTGATTATTCTAGAGGCCATCTATGTGGTCCCTAAGACTTCACCCCCAACTTTGAGGGCACATATGTTGATCGTTCTCGACATACGACCAAAGTTGAGCCTAACATTGATGTTGCTAAATGGGACATTTGTTAAATGTTGTCTCATTTTACGACCTTTCTTGCCACCGTTGTACAGGAAATCCTTACAGCAGTTAAGTTAGAAACACAGTCATAAAGTGAATCTGGCTTCCCTGTTGACTTTCGTGCCACCGTTGCTAAGCAAATCCCTGCCGCAGTTAAGTTAGAAACACGGTCATTAAGTGAATGTGGCTTCTCCCTTGATTTGGCTCGTCACAAAAGCAGATCATGGGACCTCTGGGAGACACTGCGACTGTCGTAAATACGAACCAGTTGCCAAATGTCTGGATTTTGATTATGTGACACTGCAACAGTTGTAAGCATGAAAAACAGTCACAAGTCACATTTTTAGTGCCATTGTAAATTTTGGTCGCTAAACCCAATGATTGTACATCAAAGACGATGGTATCCGTGGTGGAATGTGGCCGTGAGTGGACTTCAACTCCCAGAGTTCCTCAGCCAGCGAAGCTTGTGGACTTCAACTTGCTGAATGACAAACTCTGGGAATTGAAGTCCAAGTTTGGGGATCTCTGTGACCCACCCCACAAACACACCTGCATGTGCCTATTTGTGCGCCTGCGTCCTGTTTGTGGTCCCACTTTTGATCCCCACAAAGATGAAGCAGAACCGGCTGGTCAAAGGGTTCAGATTCGGTTAGGATCAAAGTCCCTACAGCAACACCCCCCACACACAAAAAAAGGGGGGGTTTGAAACCATCTTTCCATTTTGGGGTGGGTGGGGGTGGGGCTCTTATCCACAGCCCAGACTTAAACTGGCTTGTCTTCCATTCACACCTGGGCTGAAAAATGCAAACTTAAGAAATGGGTTTTGTCGGTGATCCTTGTCTGGGTGTTTTGTCTGTCTGGATTCCCCCCCCCCCAGAGAATCCTTGCTGACCCCCCAAGGCAGCAGGTGGCCCCTCCTTGCCAGCAAGCAGCCCTCCCTGCTGAGACCCCCCTAAAACAAGCCCCCCCAGACAACTAAGCCCCTCCCTGCTAAATCCCCTATCAACGAAACCCTCCCCGCTGATCCTCCCCCAACTGGGCAGCCCCCACCAGATGAACCCCTCCAGCGGCCAGCCCCTCCTCACCATCCCCTCGAGCAGCCAGCCCCTCCCTGCTGAGACCCCTATTGACCAAACCCTCCCCGCTGACACCCCCCCAACTGGCCAGCCCCCTCCTGCCCCCCCAGCGGCACAGCCCCCTCCTCCTTGCCCCCTTGATCAGCCAGCCCCTCCCTGCTGACATGTCCTTGGAGAAGTGGGCGGGTGGGGGAGGGAGGGGGGAACCACCCAGGCGGGCCACCCTTTCCAGCAAGCGGGGCTCCAGAGAGAGTGGGGCAAGCCTTCTTCCCTCCCCCCACCCCAAATCCATTCTGAGGAGGCCGGCTGTGCCACGTCAGAGGTTGGCCAGGCAGGGAAAAGCCAACGCCAGCCAGAGGAGGGGAGGGGGCTCCTTCTGGGCTTAGGCGCGTTGGGGGGGGGGCAGGCGGCCGGCCTGGGCTGAACCTTGACCCCTTGAATAGATTTGCCGGGGTTGTTCCAGAGCATCGGCCGGCCAAGGGGACTCCCCCGCAAGGCCCCCGCTTCTCGGACCCCTGAATTGGGGGTGGGGGCTCCACCACTTCCTTTGGGCTGCCTCCCGCATCAAAAGATGCAGAGGGGGGCTCTTTCCCCCCCCATTTTCCAGATTACAGATCATCAAGAGTGGGAAGGGGTCTTGTAGGTCATCTAGTCCAACCCCCCCGCCCGCCTAAGCAGGAGACCCTTCACCATGTCTGACAAATTTCTAGCATTTCTTGAAGTCAGGGGTCCCAGATGTCAGGCCCCTGGGGGGGGGCAGGGGGAATAGTTAACCCAGCTATCTCTTAGGTCAAAAAAGTCAAGATGGCAGCCAGCAGAGCAACATCTGTAAACATCTGTTTGGAAGGTTTGTTTTTTGACCCAGGCAAAATTTTGGGCGCTGATGGAGAATTACTCCTTGGAAAAGGAAGCGAGGAGGAGGAGGGAGTGGGAAGCTTTAGGCCTGGGATGGTGGGCGTGGCAGGGGTTGAGCCCCCACCCATGTTCCAGGTTTGAGTTCTGCTCTTGGAAGAGTCGATCACACCCTATTTATGATTCGTTTTCAAGTTGTTTCTGGCTGGGGACCTCAGAAGAGAGAATAGAGTGGAATAACAGAGTTAAAAAGGGACTTTGGAGATCTTCTAGTCCAACCCCTCCTGCCTAGAGATTGGTCCTCTATTTTTATTGATTTATTTATTTTCCACGATCAGAACATTTTATATTTTATTTATATATATATATATATATATATTTATTGTGTGTGTGTGTGTGTGTGTGTGTGTGTGTGTACATACACACACACACAGAGACACACATATATATATATGAACAGGTTAGTCCTTGACTTATAAAGCCATCTGTTTAGCGACCATTTTGAAGTTACCACTTCTTTGCATTTTTCAGAGTTACGACCACTTGAGGCATCCCCGGGTTTGTGTGATCAGAATTCAGACACTCAGCGACTGACTCATATTTACGACAGTTGCCGTGTTCTCAAGGGGGCATCACGGGATCCCCTTTTCGACCTTCTGACTGGCCAACTCAATGGGGAAGCTAGATTCATTCAACGACCGGGATATCCTAAACAGTTGCAGTGATTCACTTAACGATAGCAAGAAGGGTCGTAAAATGGTCCCCCAATTCGCTGAACCCGTCTCAATGGAAACTTTGGGCTCCGTAGCCGTCGTAAGTCAAGGATTACCTACAATATTGAAATTATTGAAATAGTCTGAATTAAAATAAAACTCTTTTGATTAGAATTATATCAAAAATATACATATATAAAACTTGGAAGGAAAGATTTGCCTCTGAAAACATCAAAAGAATCTTATTCCAAAGAGTCAAAGAAGTCAAGATGGCCACCACAACCATGCCACTGGTCCTCACACTTACAACCGTGGGAGCATTCCCACGGTCACGGGGATTAAAATTTGGGCTTGGCAACCAGTGTGTATTTCGAATTGGGTTATCCTGGGCTCCCGTAATCTCCATTTGCAGCCTTCTCTTTCTACAAGGACCGTCAGTGAGGAAAGCCCGATTTTCTTAACGACCGCACGATTCACTTAACAATCACAATGATTGGCTTCACGCCCTATGGCAAAATAGGCCATAACATCAGGCCCGGCTCTTTTTAACAATCCCTTGCTGTAACAATGGACGTTGCGGTCCCAATTAAGGCTGTTAAGTTGACCCTTTCTGAATCCCATCCTGTGGCGGTGAGTTCCACTGTTTAACCTTCGTATGAAGAAATCGTTCTGTTTAGCGGTCCAGAATGAGTTGTGATTTTAATTTTGGGTGATGACCCTGAATTCTGACATTGTGCTCAGTCACACAATGTGGATAGTAAAGAATAAGAGTAGAATTCAGAATTAGAATTAGAATGAATAGAATAGAATAGAAAATAGAATAGTAGAATATAAAATAGAATAGAACAGAATAAGGAATATGAATTTAGAACATAGAATAGAATAGAACAGGACATAGAACAGAACAGAAAATAGAATAGAATATGATAGGATACAGAATAAGAATAGAATAGAAAACAGAAAATAATAGAAAATAGAATAGTAAAATAGAATAGATTATAGAATAGAATATGAATTAGGAATATGAATTTAGAATAGAACAGAACATGGAATAGAAAAGAATAGAACATGGAACAGAACAGAAAAGAGAACAGAATAGGATACAGAATAAGAATAGAAAACAGAAAATAATAGAAAATTGAATAGAATAGAAAATTGAATAGAAAATAGGATCGGATTTAGAATAGACTAGAAATAACAGAAATAGAATAACAGAGTTGGAAGGGACCGTGTAGGTCATCTAGTCCAACCCCCTGCTCAAGCAGGAGCCCCCCCATACCATTCGTGACAGACGGCTGTCCAATCTCTTCAAAGCCTCCAGTGACGAAGTGATGTTAACCCGGGGACGTTAACCTCGGATTAACTCAAATGGAATATTTTCGGACGAAAGAACTCTATTAAACCCACAATGATGGTCCAGCCACAAACTATGATTAATCCGGGCACTGCACGTTTAGCCCGGCTTTAGAACCCCGACCCCCTCGTCTGAATATGTCCCTGCTCCCATCCTATGTGAAATCTCGGCGGGCGGAGTGAAAGGGGGGGTGGGGGGAGAGTTTTTGTCCACGCCTCCTTCTGCAACCGGGCGCCCTCCGCTTGCTTTCCCCGCTCCCACAATCCTCGACCAAACGAGGGAGGGAGGGAGGGGGGGGGGGGCNAAAGCAGCCGGTTGGAGCGCTCGCTTTGTGCGGGACGGGACGTGGCCGGGGCGGGCTCGGGCTTGGCGTCTACCCCCCCCCCCCTCCATCCCGCCGCATTCTTCAGCTCTGAGCCCCTAACAAAGCAGGGAGGCGGCGGGGACCCGCGGCCAAACTTTGGCAAACTTTTTTTTTTGTTTCCCCAGAGTTTGCAACACTTGGCCAAACTTTGCAAAAGTTTGCCAAACTTTCTTTCCTTCGCACAAAGAGCCCCTCGTCGGGTGGGGGAAAAGACTTTCCCCGCGGGGAACGGGGGCGGGAGCATGGCCTGCGCCTGCCGACTGCTCCCTCCTCGACCAGCAGCCCCCCAAGTCCCGGGACCGGCCGCGCTCGGGCAGCCCGGTGCGTCCTAGGCGCGCGGTGGCGAGCGGCCCGCGGTGGGTTCCCCATGGCCGGGGGCGGGCGGCTGCCCTTCGCTTTGGCCTGCTGCTTGCTGGGGCTCCTCGGGGCGGCGGCTTCGCTCAACCGCAGCTCGCCGGAGGAGGATCGGTGCAAGCGCGCCGCGCCCTGCGAGGCCCTCCAGGAGAGCAACTGTCTGGGATCGCCGCTGCCCTACGCCGCCACCTCCACGCTGCTGGCCGGGGACTCCAGCTCGCAGGCGGAGGCGCACGACAAGCTGCTGCTCTGGTCCGGTAAAGTTGCGCGGGGAAGCTGCGCGCGATCCTGAGAGAGAGAGAAGGCTCCCAAGACATCACGCGCAAAGGGACCGGAGGCCTAGAAGAGAGGGGGCTCGGTCCTCTGGGATGATGCAAGGCGTGGGTGGCATAGGATTGGGTGATCTGTCTGGGGTGTTGGACCTGCCCCCCCCATTCACTCGTTGCACCTCAAAATGAACCAGGAAGATGGGTGGGAGTCAACTTTCCCTCTTGGTTGTGCAAGGCGTCCGTGGATTACGACAGACAGCTCTGAGATGTTGGTTCTAGGTACCCCCCCATCCTCTCCTGCACCCCAAAATGAAGGTGGGTGGGAGTCAACTTTCCCTCCCCCTTGGTCAGGCAAGATGCCTGTGAGATACTAGCATCCTGGGGGGGGGCTCTTACCGCTGGTGCACCCCAAAAAATGAATGCAAGCTGAGAGTTGACTCCCCTTCCCCATAGTCGTGCAATGGGAAGGTGGGGTAGGACAGATGGCTATGGGGTGCTGGGCTTAGGAGGGGGAAATCCCCTATAGGCTTGCTTGTACCCTGAAAATGAATTCTGGAGAAAATGGGAGTCAACTCCCTCCTCTTCTGATTGTGTGAGGGGTCGGTGGGATAGGACTGACATCTCTGGGGTGTTGGGAGGGGGTCTCCAAACTGCTCGTGTACCCCCAAAATGAGCATTGTAGACAAGCCGAGTGTCAGCCTCACCCCTCCACTCCCCAAACAGTTCAGGCAAGGGGTTGGACTACAAGACCTCCAATATCCCTTCCAACTCTTAAAACTATGAAAGTTCAAGGTGTCCATGGCTCAGGCTGGTCCTGGGGGGGGGTTGGTCCTGGGGGGTCCCCACACACTTGCCAAGGTTGGAAAACACTGCTTTATAGCATCTTAACCAGCAGTGTGTGTGTTCACACAACACTCTTAACCGGACCATTGAATGAGGGTTATCGGTTTGTGCAAGACTTCGGACTGTTAAACTGGCCATGTTTCCTTGCTTCACACAATATCTAGATCCATCGAGGCTTAAGACTAAATCCCCTTATTTTAACGGGGCAAAAGGCCTTGCACTGATGGCCTATGGACACCATTTTGTGTGTTTGTGCCTTGCTTAAAAGTAACCACAACATTGGCTATATATCTTAATCCGATTTAATCTTACTTCATGCCGATTTAATCTTACTTCATGCACAGTTGTCATGCCCCTGTTGGAGTCTTATTCCGAGGGAGAGACGGAACAGCTGACAGGGAGTGGGAGTGTGGCTCCAGTGGTTGTGGAGGAAACTGGGGAAGGGCACAAGCCAGAGGAAGACCCAGGCCCATCCCTTCTTCATCCTAAGGCACGCAGAGAGGAGCGGATAAGGGAGAAATGTGAATGGTGTGGTCTATGGGGGAGGAAAGGGCCCTGATCCCCTTCATGGGCTGCAGCTGGGAGGACTGGTTAAGAGGACAAACTGTGCATGGCAAAGCTGCTGGAAGCAAAGAGTGTATTCTTCTTCTTGGAGCTTATCTGTGTTTTGGCTTCCTCCCAACTGTGGTGGCTCCGTTATCTGTTAGAAGACTGCAATTAATCATCCTTGCCTGCCATAATAATTCCTTCAGTGTGGTTTGTGTTGGGTTTTTTTATTTTGAATTAACTTTATTTTGGGTGCGGACTGCATTTATCCCTCCGTAAACTGTTTTCTTGAAGAGTTTGACATCCATCTGAGGATAATTGGACATTGGGGCCGAGTTGGCATTAAAGGGACTTTCTTCTATTTTTGTGACTTGGTTATTTTTGTGTCATGCCCTGGGTCATCATAACGGTGTTGTTTCATTAGAAAATTTAAAGATAAATGTTCCCCTTGCACATTTGTGCTAGTCGTTTCTGGCTCTAGGAGGGTTGTTCATCTCTGTTACAATGCCAAAGAAAGCCAGCGCTGTCCGAAGACATCTCCATGGTCATGTGGCCAGCATGATTAAATACTGAAGGTGCATGGAACGTTGTTCATTTCCCACCAAAGTGGTCCCTATTTTTCTACTTGCATTTCTTTTACCTGCTTTCGAACTGCTAGGTTGGCAGAAGCTGGGACAAGGAATAGGAGCACACTCTGTGACGTGGTGCTGGGGATTCGAACCGCCAAACAGCCTACCTTCCTGATTGACAAGCTCAGCGTCTTAGCCACTGAGCCACCACGACCCCTTAAATTAGGACTTAATTTAAATTAGGACCCCTTGAATTAGAAATTTAGGACTATAAAAAGGCCAAAATTTTCCAAGTTTCTAATCCACAAGGGAACTTGATATTTTTCTTGGCGGTTTTCTCAGGTTTGCGGAACGCGCCGCGCTGCTGGGATGTTATCCAGCCCCTTTTGTGTGCTGTGTACATGCCAAAGTGCCAAGACGGCCATGTGGAACTGCCCAGCCAAACTTTGTGCCAAGCCACGCGGGGGCCCTGCACCATCGTGGAACGAGAGAGGGGCTGGCCTGATTTCCTCAAATGCACCACCGATCGGTTCCCAGAAGGATGCCCGGTAAGAGTCGCCTGTGCCCACCGCTGGCAGAGTGGGTGGGCACTTTATTTATTTAACCCACGGCTTATCGTACATCAAGGATGTCAAACTTGATTTCATTGAGGACTGCATCAGGGTTGTGTTTGACCTGGGCGTGGCATGGGCAAGGTGTGTTGTGGCTCGCTGTCACTAGTGTCTTTTTTTCAAGAGGAAACTGGACTTTCTAATTTTTCTTCTCACCCAGAAGCTTCTTCAGCTCGGACTTGGATGGTGGGGAATGAATGGATTGATACTCCTTGCAGACAGCTGGTTATTTGCATCCTTTTTAGAGGGTCATTGAGACCACTTGGAGGTTTATCTCTGTCCTCAGGGTCACATCTGAGTAGTGCAAATGGGTGTGGAGCAAAAGGATCGTGCAATTCCAAGAAGGCTCCACACCTATTTGCGGTACTCAGATGATCCTGAGTACACAGATAAACCTCCAAGTTGCCTCAATGGCCCTCTAAAAGGACGCAAATGACCAGCTGTCTGCAATGAGTATCCTTCCCTTCCCCACCATCCAATCAGAGCTAAAGAAGCTTCTTGGATGAGAAGCGAAACGTCTTCAAAGAAAAACCAGAAAGTCCAGTTGCCTCTTGAAAACAGGCACCATTGTGACTTATGAATGTTTTTTTTCACACTTACGACCGTTCTTGCAATAACTAAGTGAACCCTCTCCTCATTTCTTCCCTTCTCCCAGAACGAAGTCCAGAACATTAAATTCAACAGCTCAGGGCGATGCGAAGCCCCCCTAGTACAGACCAACAACCCCAAGAGTTGGTACGAGGACGTGGAAGGTTGTGGGATCCAATGCCAGAATCCCCTTTTCACCCAGAAGGAACATCGCGAGATGCACATTTACATCGCCGCCTTCAGTTCAGTCACAATTTTTTGCACCTTTTTCACCCTGGTGAGCAGAAGGAGAGCCAGGCCTGGCGTGGATGAGAGGGATGGGGGGATTCGATCAGGGGCACAGGCTTAAAACCCATTATTAGGCCAAGGGACAAAGATTCTTGGTTGCTTCATGGCAATGGGATGACCATTGCCCACTGATGTGGATTCTCGCCCTGCCAAAACATCGTGGTTGTCTGTACAACCTGTTGTGTCCGAATAAAAAACAGTGATGGCTGTTTTCTAATAGAAGACAACATTTGCAGCTCAGGGTTGAGCTGTGGGGTCCTTGGTGGTCTCTGAATTGGGTGGTTTTCTCGCAGACATCTCATGACCCAACTAGGGAACATCATCAGTGCTAGAAAGGAGTGGGCCTGGAGGAGGAGGAGGAGCAATGAAGGGGGAAAAGGAGGAGGGAGAAGTGTGAGGCCTTTGGTGCTTTCTAAGTTTGATGGTTTTCTTGCAGACATCCAAATTTACCCAGCTGGCTTTCATGCCTAAGGGAGGACTAGAACTCCCAGCCTGCTGGTGATTGGCCCAAAGTCACCCAGCTGGCTTTCATACCTAAGAAGGGACTAGAACTCGCCGTCTGCTGATTATTGGCCCAAAGTCACCCAGCCAGTTTTCATGCCTACGGCAGAACTAAAACTCCCAATCCGCTGGTGATTGGCCAAAGTCACCCCACCATCTTTTATGCCTAAGGTAGGACTAGAACTCACCTTTTCCAGGTGATTGACCCAAAGTCACCCATCTGGCTTTCATGCCTAAGGAGGGACTAGAATTCCCAATCTCCTGGATTCTAGCCCGGTGCTTTTACCACTAGACCCAACTGGGTTTACCCCTTTTCCTGGTAATTCTACTTTACCTTTCAAAGTGTTAGCTTGTATTCTGTGTCTTCCAGGTGTGCCGAGTTCATAATGCCCAGAATTCTAGCTGCCGGCGCACCTGGGAGGCGCAGGAGGGCCAAAAAAACCAATCTCACCTGACTCGGTGTGCTTTCCCCTCTCCAGGCCACCTTCTTAGCCGACTGGAAGAATTCGAACCGCTACCCCGCCGTGATCCTCTTCTATGTCAACGCCTGCTTCTTCATGGGCAGCATCGGCTGGCTGGCCCAGTTCATGGACGGCGCCCGCAGCGAGATCGTCTGCCGAGCTGATGGCACCATGCGCTTGGGAGAGCCCACGTAGGTTCAGGGGGATGGGGGTGGGCTTTGTCTGGAGAACCCCTTGAACCCTCAGCTGCATCCAGGAAACACTACAGAAATCCCCCCCCCCCCCCNCTACAGAAACCCCCCCCCCCCGATACAACTGGTGTCCTTGGAGATAATCACAGTTGTCCCCAAGGTACTTTTTCAAAAGCCACCTGGATTGTTTTTCTTTGAAGAAGTTTCACTTCTCAGCCAAGAAGCTTCTTCAGTTCTGACTGAATGGTTGAGGATGGAAGGATTGATACTCCTTGCAGACAGCTGGTCATTTGCAGTCTCTTATAGATTCATTGAGGCCACTTGGCGGTGTGTCTGTGTCCTCAGGGTCACCTGAGTGGTGCTAATGGGTGTGGAGCCTTCTGACTGGATGGTGGAGAATGGAAGGATTGATACTCCTTGCAGACAGCTGGTCATTTGCAATCTTTTATAGAGTCGTTGAGGCCACCTGGAGATTTATCTGTGTCCTCAGGGTCACCTGAGTTGTGCTAATTGGTGTGGAGCCTTCTTGGAATTGCACGGTCCTTTCAGCAGTTCCAAGGAGGCTCCGTACCCTTTTGTACTATTCAAATGACACAGATAAACCTCCAAGTGGCCTCAACGACCCTCTCAAAGGATGCAAATGGTTTGTCTGTGTCCTGAGGGTCACCTGAGTGGTGCAAATGGGTGTGGAATAAAAGGACTGTGCAATTCAAAAAAGGCTCCACACTTATTTGCACTACTCAGATGGACCTGGGGACACAGAGAAACCTCCAAGTGGCCTCAGTGACCCTCTAAAAGGATGCAAATGACCAGCTGTCTGCAAGGAATATCAATCCTTCCCTTCCCCACCATCCACTCAGAGTTGAAGAAGCTTCTTGGATGAGAAGAAAAACCAGAAAGTCCAGTTGTTGATGGAGAATCTCTACAGATTTTTTACTCCAATTCTGAATAAACCCAGTCGTTGTGATCCAGGTTTATGGGAACTGGAGTCTATAACTGGAGTTATAGGACTGCAGGTGTTTACTCCTCTTTTTGGATTAATGATCTATGGGGAGGGGGGAGCATTGAAGCCCAGTGTAGCTTTCACCCTCGAGGGTAATCAGATGGTCTTAATATGGGGCAGGAGATTATTGAGAACAGGGGTGGGGGGGTTCATTTTCCCAAGGGGCTGCATGGGAAAATGGGATAGTTCTGGGGGGCTGAGAAAGTGCAAAGGATGGGGAATTCTGGGAGTTGAAGTCCAGGCATCATAAAGGGGCCAAAGTTGAGTCACCCTGATTTAGAATGCCAAGAATGGCTCCGGGGTAGAGACAGGAGAGTGTTTCACTCACTTCTGAAGGCATCTAGACAGGGTTGGCACTCCTTGCAGAAAAGCTCCAGTTGACTGATTTCTTGTCTCTCTCTCTCTCTCTCTCTCTCTCTCACACCTCTGTGTGTGTGTGTGTGTGTGTGTCTCTTCCTTCTCTTTCTATCTGTCTCTCTCTCTCTGCCTCGGTCTCTCTTCCTTCTCCCTCTCTGTCTCTCTCTCTCTTCCTTCTCTGTCTGTCTTTGTCTCTCTTTTTCTCTGTCTCTCTCTTCCTTCTCTATCTCTGTGTCTCTGTCTCTCTCTTCCTTGTCTGTCTGTCTCTCTCTATCTCTATCTCTTCTCTGTGTCTCTGTTTCTGTCTCTCTCTTCCTTCTCTCTCTCTGCCTCTGTCTTTCTTTCTGTCTCTCTGCCTTCTTTCTCTCTGTCTCATTCTGTCTTTCTGTCTCTCTCTCTCTCCTCTGTCTCTCTCTGTTTTTCTTCCTTCTTTGTCTGTCTGTCTGTCTCACTTTCTCTGTCTCTTTTCCTTCTCCTCTCTCTTTCTCTGTGTCTCTCTCTGTGTCTCTCTTTCTCTGTGTCTCTCTTCCTTCTCCCCTGTCTCTCTCACACTCTCTCTCCACAGCTCCAACGAGACCCTCTCCTGCGTGATCATCTTCGTGATTGTCTACTATTCCCTGATGTCCGGGGTGATCTGGTTCGTCATGCTGACATACGCCTGGCACACCTCCTTTAAGGCGCTGGGCACCACCTACCAGCCGCTGGCGGGCAAGACATCCTACTTCCACCTGGTGACTTGGTCCATCCCTTTTGTCCTCACAGTGGCCATCTTGGCGGTGGCACAGGTAATGGGGCTGGAGGGAGCTCAGGTGATCTTTGAGGGAGAGCAGGGTCTTCTCAGTGGTGGCACCTTGATGCTAGAATTCTTCCCATGGGAACCTCTGTTTCCATCTGTTTCTCTAACATTTTGGAAACAGGTGTTAGGATTCCGGCAGTTGCCCCAATTAAATCATGAGCTTCAAGCCAAGCTTCAAAACATACAAGAGATTTATTAGGAGTGAACATGTCGGCATGACCTGTATGAAGCTGACTCTAAGACACGTAATTCACTGCCATCCTTAACCCTGGTTTTCCCCCACCCCTCTGAGTGTGTCATAATTCATATTCTCCAACGAAACATGCCCATAGCCAAGAGTCATCAATCACATTCTCCAATTAGGGATTTGCACAGCAGAAACTCCAGTCGCTTAGTTATAATCTTTGCAAGATATTAATGGAATGCACTTTCGATTTCCAAACTGCCGCACTGCTCTTTCAAACTCCTTCACACACATCCCCTTTTCTGTTGGCAACTGTAAAATGGGCATAGAAATGTTTTATGAGTTGACATCAGGTTTATTGTTGTCATTACTTTATGGATGTGACTTGGTTCCCCTTTGTTATTACCTATTTTATTTGCAACACATATAGATTGTAAGTCCTCGACTTACAATAGTTCATTTAGTGACCATTTGAAGTTACAATGGCAATGAAACAAGTGACTTATGATCGTTTTTCTCACTTAACAACCATTGCAGTATCCCCAGGGTCACACAATCAAAATTCAGACACTTGCCAACTGATTCATAGTTAGGTAAGAGTGTTCCTGTGGTCACATGAGGAAAATTCAGACATTTGGCAACTGACTCATAGTTATGACAGTCTCAGTGTCCCAGGACCGTGCTGACCCTTTTGGCTATATCAATTTATTAAACACAGGTAGTCCTCGACTTACAACAGTACACTTACAACAGTACACTGTTCAAAGTTAATGGCAGCAAAAAACGTGACTTACGAGTGTTTTTCACCATTATGACCATTTTTCACCGTTAGGACCATTACAGCATCCCCCTGACCACGTGACCAAATTTCAGACGCTTGGCATCGAGTTCATATGTACTGGGATGACCCAAAGGGGAGTGACACAAAAATAACAAAGTCACAAAAGTAGAATAAATTCCCTTTATTGCCTCCAACTTGGCCCCCAATGTCCAATTATCCTCGGCTGGAGAACAAACTCTTCAAAAAACAGTTTATGGAGAGCAGAAATGGAGTCCGAACCCAAAGTAAAGATAATTAAAAAAAAAAAAACCCAATACAACCCACACCGAAGTAATTAACACAGCAGACCAGGATGATAAATTGTAGACTTTCAAAGGATAACTTGCAGCAACCACAGTTGGGAGGACGCCAAAACCCAGATAAACCTTGACAAAGATAACACACGCTTTGCTTCCAGCAGGGAGCTGTGTGCAAACACCCCACTTATATCCTGTTCTTCCAGCTTCAACTAATGAAAGGGATCAGGGCCTTTTTCTCTCCCGTAAGCCATGTTGCTCCCTTCTCCGTTCCTTCCTGCGTGCCCTAGGATGAAGAGGGAGTGGCCTGGGTCTTCCTCTGAATGCCAGCCGGACTGAGCCCTTCCCCAGTTTCCTCCACAGCCACCAGAGCCACACTCCCACTCCCTATCAGCTGCTCGATCTCCCCCTCAGAATCAGACTCCAACAAGGGCATGACAGCTCTTCCTCTTCTTTTCTAACTCTTTCAGGTGGACGGAGATTCGGTGAGCGGCATCTGTTTCGTGGGGTACAAAAACTACCACTATCGCGCGGGATTTGTCCTGGCCCCCATTGGCCTGGTGTTAATTATCGGGGGCTCGTTCCTGATCAGAGGTGAGTTTTTCTCTCCCCGCTGGAATTCTTCGCCCTTCGCTTTTCTTCGCTCAAAGATTAATTTATTGATGGATTTATGGTGCGTTCAGGAAGTATTCACGCCCCCTTCGCTTTTCTCAATTTTGTGACGCTGCAGCCTGATGCTAAATGGAATGAATGAGCTGGAAGGGACCTTGGAGGTCATCTAGTCCAACCCCCCTGCTCAAGCAGGAGACCCTAAGCCATTTCAAACAAATGGTGGTCCAATCTCTTCTTAAAAGCCTCCAGTGATGGAGCAACCACAACTTCTGGTGGCCAGCTGTTCCACTGGTTAATTGTCCTCCCTGTTAAGAAGTTTCTCCTTAATTCCAGGTTGCTTCCAACCTTGATGAGTTTCCATCTGTTGTTTTTTGCCTTCTGGGGCTTTGGAGAATAAGTTGACCCCCCTCTTCTCTGGGGCAGCCCCCCAAATACTGGAATACTGCTATCATAGCAATACTGAATTCAAATTCTGGCATTAAAGTTTAAAAGTGCCTAAAATTGAAAAAATATGGACCTGGAAGGCTATAGGACAATTCGGCAAATGATCGCCATGAAGAATAATTGAAATGCCAGTATTGATTTCAGTTATGGGTGAATTAATTAGAAATATATCATTTATATAGAACAACCAGTTAGTAGTAAATGGTGGAATGTTTCCTTGCTGGGGGATTCTGGGAGTTGAAGTCCACATGTCTTGAAAGAGGCATAGGTTGAAATTTTTTTCTCTCATTAATCATGACAAAGTGAAAAAGGGAATTTTAGAAATGCCTATGAATTTTATTTAAAAAATGAAATTTCTAAAATTCAATTTTTACATGTCATGATTTTAGTTACTTCTGACTTAATTGTACAAGTGTAGACATATTTTTATGACTGTAAGCCTTCCATGGTGAGATGGGTGGCCACTAAATTTCACACACACACACACACACATATAAATAAAAGCAAAATACCCCTCACACATCATCACAAAATCTCCAGAACCGTAAAGCCTACAAACTTGAAATTGGGCCAGTATGTTCCTCTTGGCTTCTAAGGGCTCACTAAGAAAGGATTTCTCCAAATGACCCTCAGAGCATTTAGAGTATTTTGAATATTATTGTTATTAACACGCGTTGATCTAAGGAGTTCTACTCCCTCTCCACACCTGAAAAAAAGAAATCTCTTCCAAATGCAAAACACAAGCAGAAGAGTTTCCGTTTCACAGCACCAAGCAGCTTTAGTACAGAACAGTTGAGCTAAGCCACGCCCAGGCTCCTTGCTCACACAGCAATACTCTTTTCAGTTTCCAAACAGCCCTCAATCCTCTCACACACTGACAGGATGCTAGGCAGATGAATACCCATGAATGCTGGTAGGCAGAGGCACTTAAAAAAGAGGGAAAAATGGGGGGGGGGGTTTTTTTGTAAGCCTAATCACATAGTTTCATAATGGAGCATGGGTATCGAGCTAGCACATACATACAAACCTGGGTTGCTCCAAAAATAAGACCCAGTCTTTTGGTTTGGGTCTGAAATAAGCAGTAGGGCTTATTTTCAGGGGATGTTGTATTTTTTTCTCAATGTAGGGGAGGCCTACTTACTAACGGCCGGGCAGGAGACTGCATAGAGCACTAACGCTGCCTCCGCGTGGTGGGGAGGGGAAGGGAAAGAGGGTGGGAGGGAGGGAGGAGGAAGGNGGAGGGGAAGGGAAAGAGGGTGGGAGGGAGGGAGGAGGAAGGAAGGGGAGGGAGGGAGGAAAAAGAGAAGGGGAGGATGGGAGGAAGGAAGGAAGGAGAGGGAGGAGGAAGGGAAAGAAGGAAGAGCCATAGTGGCGCAGTGGTTAGAATAATATAATATTGCAGGCTAATTTTGTCCACTGCCAGCAGTTCGATCCTGACTGGCTGAAGGTCGACTCATCCTTCCATCCTTTGAAATGAGGCCCCAGATTGTTGGAGGGAGCAAGAGGCTGACTCTGTAATCCTCTTAGAGAAGGCTGTAAAGCAGTATATCAGTCTAAGGGGCTATTGCTATTTACAAACAGACAGGGACTAGAAAAATAAAGATTTCTGCTTTTTTTTTTAACTGAAACCCAGATTTTCCGGTTGTGGTTGTCATTTTTCAAACAAAAATGGCAGAGGCAAGGACACCCGATCTCCTTGTTGCTCTTCTTTGGATCATCAAGGTTGCAAAACCAGATCCATAAAGGAAAGTCCCAATTAATCCACTTTGTTGCTGCAAGCCCATTTGCGGGAATCTTCTCAACCAAGAATTGGCAGCTGCTACGAGTTTGATAAGGCTCTGTGTATTTTAAGGGAGGTTGGACTTAGTTTGCTTGTGGCTGCATAGGGACGCTAGGCCGATTCCTCCTTTCATGCCGTCCTCAATTCTGCCGCTCCTTCCCCTACAAAGACCCGAATAAATGCCCTCTTTTTTCCCCCCCAGGAGTGATGACTCTCTTCTCCATCAAGAGCAACCATCCGGGCCTCCTGAGCGAGAAGGCGGCCAGCAAGATCAATGAGACCATGTTACGCCTCGGTAAGTAGAGGTAAGGGGTTGAAGTGAGGGGTCAGCTCATGCTGTGGCTTGTTTTGGCCAACTGTCTCCAAGCCAAGTTATGATGGTGAGAAACGTGGCTTGTTCCTTAATAAGTTGATCCAGCCACTGTGGCTAGATGAGCAAGCCATGATTAAAATAAGCCACCATTTAACCTGTTGCTTGCACCCAACACCTCAGTTTGTACAGAATGCTTTCTCCAAAGGGTTGAGCTCATTGGGGATAGTGGTGTGAATCAAGGCCTTTCGTTAAAGAATTACTTCAAGGATCCAGTTTAGTCTAATGGTTAAGGCACAAAGCTAAAATCTGGGAGACAGTGAGTTCTAGTCCCGCCTTAGGGATGAAAGCTGGCTAGGTGACTTTGGGCCAATCACCAGGTGGTAGTCCTAGCTTAGGTATGATATCCATTCAGGTGACTGGGTCAATCACAGGAGACAGAGACTTCTAGCTCCATCTTAAGCATGAAAGCCAGCTGGGTGACTTTGGGCCAATCACCAGGAGACTGTAAGTTCTAGTTTTGCCTTAGGGATGAAAGCTAGCTGGGTGACTTTGGGCCAATCACCAAGAGACAGGGAGTTCTAGTTCTATCTTAAGCATCAGAGCCATTTGGGTGACTTTGGGCCAATCACCAGGAGATGGTGAGTTCTAGTCCAACCTTATCCACAAAAGCCAGCTGGCAGTCTGTCTGTCTCTCTCCCTCCCTCTCCGTCTCCCTGTCCCAGCTTGTTGGGCAATCAAAGAAGCAGGAAGCAATATAATCAATATTTGCTACCTTGAGTTGTTTATAAAAAATAATAATGGTGCAATATAAATCAAACCTCTCCGTTGTTTATACGGTTCTTCCAATTGTGCCATGGCTGATGATGAGTTAATAATGCAGAAAGGCAGTTCAGCCTGTCTCATGAATGCAGCTGCTGTTGGAATCTGATTAGGAGTGGGAGGCTGAGCAGCTGACAGGGAGAGGGAGTGTGGCTCCGTTGGCTGTGGAAGAAACTGGGGAAGGGCAAAGACCGGCTGGGCAGAGCAGGAAAGAGGTAGAACAAGGGAGATGGAACTCAGAGGAAGACCCAGGCCCACCCCCTCTTCATCCTAGGGCAAGCAGGGAGGAACGGAGAAGGGGAGCAACATGGGTTGCATGGGAATGTCCCCTCCTTTCCCGGGACTAAGGGAAGTAATCGACGTCGACCCTTGTGAGTGTTTAAAAAGGGAAGCTGCGTACAGCAAGTTGTTGGTAGCAAATTGTGATATCATTGCGGCTTATCTGGGTTCCTGGCATCTTCCCAACTGTGTGTGTTTTGCTGGCCTTAAGTCTGCAATTCCTGCTCCAACTCTACCAAACTAATCACTTCAGTTTGGCTTGATTGGACTTTAAGTTACAGTTTGCGTTGACCATGTTTTGGACTTGATTCTCTGCAACCAAAGGCTGTTCCTAGGAGAGTTTTTCTCCAGCCAAAGGTAACCTGGACATTGGGGGCAACATTGGAGATAATAAAGGGACTCTTCTTATTTGACTGTGTTGCCTTTGTGCCACGCCCCGTTGGGTCATCACAAGGGACCTCCCCAGGTTCAGAGGTCCCTCTGACCTCTTTCATTTGCAGGGATCTTCGGCTTCCTGGCCTTCGGCTTCGTCTTCATCACCTTCGGCTGCCACTTCTATGACTTCTTCAACCAGGCCGAGTGGGAGCGCAGCTTCCGGGAATATGTGCTGTAAGTCACTCCGCGCATCTCCAGTTTAGTGCAACCCCGTGTAGATTTACACCTGCACCAGGTTCCCTCGATGACCGATTGCCGAAGGGGATCCAGGGTTTTCCAACTGAGCCTTTTTCCCCCGAGGCAGCTGCTGTATTAAGGACCCCAGATTTGTCCAATTCCATGCCAGGGTCCAGAAACCAGCATCAAGCAATGATGGCTTTGCTGAAGGACAGGGCAGCTCAACTCGGTTTGGGAGCCTCAAGTCCAGATTCTGGGTTTGCTTGCATGGGAATTGAATGGTGACTGATCCAGATTGGATCCTGTAGTAATCTATTGTAGAAATGGTCCTAGCTTTCTTTAAAGGAGGTTTGTTTTGGCTAAATTTCCAAATCCTGGTGACTTAAAATAGTTATTTTTCCCATCCTCACATTCCATGGAGGTTCAGTATTTTTCAGGATCTTTAAAATGGGTAGACTTCAACTCCCAGAATTCCCCATCCAAAATGCTTTATAACGGATGAACTTCAACTCCCAGAATCCCCCAGCCCTTCCAAAACTCACCCTGAGGGGCCATGTGCTCTAACTGGCTCTCCTGAGGAGTACAGGTAGTCCTTGATTTACGACTGCAATCAAGCCCCAAATTTCTCTTGCCCTGCGAGACGGTGACTTTTGCCTTCTTTTTACAACCTTTGTTGCCCCCGCTGTTAAGCGAATCGCTGCAAGGGCTCAGTTAGTGAATAGAATTTGGCTTCCCCATTTGATGTTGCTCGTCAGAAGGTTGCCCAAGTGGATCACGTGACCCCCGGGGACCCTGCAACTGTCATAAGTACATGCCAGTTGCCAAGCCTCCAAATTTCGATCACGTGACCATGGCGAAACTGCCACGATCATTATGTGTGAAATACTATTTTTTCCAGCGTTGTTGTAACTTTGAAATGCTCACTAAACAGTCAAGTGGACCTGATCGACGAATGCACCCTAAGGAGTCGGACAAGGAGATATCGTCCTTACCGTTTGGAAAAACAACACCATACGTGATAGTGTGTGTGATAGCGTGTGTGCCGACACCCACAATGCAATGTGCCCTGCCTCCTTACCTGCACTACGTATGCGCACACCTTCCAGTTGATTTTTGGCTGTTTGAGGCCGTTTTCGCCCTCCCGGAGGCTTGAGGAAAGCCTCTGCAGCCTTTGGAGGCCGAAAAACAGGCCCACTTTGGCACTTTGGGTATTTTCAGAAGGCCCATTTTTTGGCCTCCTGAAGCTGCAGAGGCTGCCTTTGAGCCTCCAGGAGGGTGAAAACAGCATCAAACAAGCCGAAAATCAGCTGGGAGGCGCACACATGCGCAGTGCGGGTAAGTTTGGCTGGGGCTCACGTGCTGGCACAAATGGCTCTGCATGCCCCCTGTGGTTCGCCATCACGGCTCTATACTTTCTCCTCCTCACCTGCCGCAGGTGTGAGGCCAACGTGACGATCGCCACCCAGACCAACAAGCCCATCCCGGATTGCGAGATCAAGAACCGGCCCAGCCTCCTGGTGGAGAAGATCAACCTCTTTGCCATGTTTGGCACCGGCATCTCCATGAGCACCTGGGTGTGGACCAAGGCGACACTGCTCATCTGGAAGCGCACCTGGTACAGGTAAAGAGGGATGCTGGAGGGATGGCTCCTTGGGGGGGATAGAGTGCTGGTTGAAGTACCAGAGGGATTGGGGGGGGAGGTGTTGAATTAAGGAGTTCTCCAAGTCCACAGTGAGAAGCGGCAGGAGGTATTCCTCCCAAGGCTCAAAAACCTACAGGTAGGTCCTTGACTTACAGCCGTTCGTTTAGTGATCAATCAGAGTATGAAGGCTTTGACAAACCACCCCCATTCAAATCATAAGTCTCCAGCCGCATCTCTCAGAGTAAAAAAAATATGATTTATTACAAGCGACTATGTCAGCATTACCTGAGTGCAGCCAACTCTTAAGATACATCATTCATTTCACCCTTAACCCTGGTCTTCCTTCCACCCCATAGATGTATATTCTCCAATGGGACACATCCATAGCCAAGAGTCATCCATCATGCTCTCCAGTAATAATGTTGCACGCCAACAGCTTCGGCTGCCTAGCAGTTGTCTGAAGCATTTTAGGAATGCACTGCTTTCCCCCATTCCCTTTCTGCTGGCAACTAAAAAGACCAAAGGAATATTTTTTAGTTCATACAGAGTTAGTATGGCACTCCTTCCTCCCTTTTCTCCTTTGTCTCCTCTTCCACCATTTGTTCCTCTTTTCCTCCTCCTTTTCTCCTCATTCACCTACCACAATCAGTTTATGATGACCCAAAGGGGCATGACACAAGGGCAACACAGTCAGACAATCAGTAGGAGTCCCTTTATTAGCTCCAAATTTGCCCCCAATGTCCTGGTTACCTTCTGGGCTGGAGAAAACCTCTCCCAGGAACAGCCTTTGGTTGCAGAGAATCAAGTCCAAAATGTGGTCAACAAAAACTGTAACTAGAAGTCCAAACAAGGTAAAATGAGGAAATTAGTCCAGCAGGGCAGGAGAAGGAATTCCAGATGTGAAGGAACGGCAATAACTCAAAACAGTTGGGAGGATGACAGGAACGCAGATAAGCAAAGTCAACACAAGAAAAACTCAGTGGCTAATGAAGGGAATCAGGGCCCTTTCCTCTCCCGTAAGCCATGCAACCCACGTTCTCTTCTCTGATCCTCCCTGCATGCCCTAGGATGAAGAAGCGGTAGGCCTGGGTCTTCCTTTTAATTCCCCCTCTCCCTTGTTCTACCTCTTCCCTGCTCTGCCCAGCCGGGCTTTGCCCTTCCCCAGTTTCCTCCACAGCCAACGGAGCCAGACTCCCACTCCCTGTCAGCTGTTCATCTTCCTCGGATTCAACTCCCACAGGGGCATGACAGTTCTTCTTGGGGTGGGATTCAACCGGCATAACAACCGGTTTGGTGAGCTTGCGCGTTTCAAAACCACTCATTTTTCAGCTCTAAAACTTACCTTCTGCTGCAGCCCCGGCGAATGAAATAACTGAGGCGTGATAATCCACTGTGTCGCGTGAATCAGCTGGCTTACAAAACACAGAAATAAAGGACAGACTAAGGCAGGGATGAGTGGACAAAGCCAACTAATCGCTGGAACAACTGGTTTGCTCAAAATGGTCCAAACTGGCTGAATCCCACCCCTGGTTCTTTTCCTTCTCCTCTCTTTCATCTCTATCCTTCCCCATTTCTCCTTCCTCCCTTTCCCTTTTTGTCCTCCTCTATTACTGCCTCTCCTCCTCCTTTTCCTTGCTTCTTCTTTCCCTTCCCCTTTTCTCTTTTCTCCTTTTCCTTCTTTTTTTCTTTTCCTTTTGTCTCCTGCTTCTTGTCTTCCTTCTCCTTTTATGGCCTTTCTTGATACAGTTGCTAAAGGAATCATAGTTCAGTTAGTCACATGGCTGTTACTAAGTGAATCTGGCTTCCCCCTTGACTTGGCTTGTCAGATGTTCTGAAAAGAGGACGCAGGACCGTCATAAGTACATGCCAGTTGCCAAGCATCTGGACTTGGATCACGTGATGACAGGGAACGCTGGAATCGTGGTAAGTGTGATGAACGGACCCAAGTCCCCTTTTTTCAGTGGTCACTTAGAACAGTCACTAAACAAACGGTTCTAAGTCGAGGACTACCATAGCATGATGTTTTTGCATTCTGTGGGGCTCTTGTCCCTATTTGTAGGTAACCCCTCCATTTGTAGGTTGGTGTGTTCTGGAGTCATTGCAAAACTCTGCATTTTGTCCTTAAGTGGGTCTTAAAAGGGTGGAGAAATAACCCCAGAGGCCTGGTTGCAAATGGCAGGAGGTGGCAACTAGAAGGGTTTCCCAAAGGTGCTTTTTTTTTTTTTACAAGAGGCAACTGGACTTTCTGTTTTTTTCTTTGAAGAAGGTTCGGCTTCTGCTCCAAAGAAGCTGCTCCGTTTGGTCCTTGACTGGACTGGTGGGAAGAAAGAGTTGGAATTTCCTTGCAGACACTTGTCACCTGCATCCTTCTAGAAGAATGTTGAGGCCATTGTGGAGGTGTGTTCATGTCCCTCAAACTCACCTGAGTGTGCAAAGGGTGTGGAGCCGTTCTGACGGGGCAGAATGGACGGATTGATACTCCTTGCAGACAGCTGGTCATTTGCATCCCTTTCAGTAGAATGATTGAGGCCCACTTGGAGGTTTATCTCTGTCCCCAGGTACCCGAGTGCGTCAAATGGTGTGGTAAGGCCTTTCTTGGAGTTGCACAGCTCCACTTCAAGCCAGTTCCAAGAAAGGGCTCCCACGCCCTTTGCACTATTTCAGATGCACAGGAAACCTCCAGGTGGATCTAACAGTCCTTCTAAAAGGATGAAACGACAGCTGTCTGCAAAGGAGGGATGAACCTTCCATTCCCATCATCCAGTCAGAAGAGCTCCACACCATGTGGCCCCAGCTCATGTGTCCTGGAGATCACAAATATTCCAAGTGCCTCCCCAATAACCTTTAAAAATTGTATTGTCAAATGGAATCGGCGCGTCTGCAAGAGTATAGAATCCTTCCATTCCCCACCATCCAGTCAGAGCTGAAGAAGCTTCTTGGATGAGAAGAGAAATGTCTTCAAAGAAAAAAACAAAAAGTCCAAATTGCCTCTTGGAAAAAAAAGCACCTTTGTTTGGGACAACTGAGAATCTCCATAGACAACCAGAAGGATTATGGGATGCTTAAGATAACCAATCTACAAGGCTGGATCTTCCTGTCTGCGCCCATCCCAAACAGCCTGGCCCTAAACTTATGCTCAGAAGCTGTGGGTCAGTGGTGGGGCCTGGTCAGGAGGCCTCTGATGTCCTCTTCTCCTCCAGGCTGACTGGCCGTAGCAGCAATGAGCCCAAGAGGATCAAGAAAAGCAAAATGATTGCCAAAGCTTTCTCCAGGAGGAAGGAGCTGCAGCACAACCCCGAGCAGGAGCTTTCCTTCAGCCTGCGCACCGTCTCGCATGAGGGACCCGTCGGTACGTCCTCGAGAAGGAAGAAAAATGAGGATGCTTGTGCCGTGGGGTCTTTAGTACTCTCTGAGCTTGAGGATTTTCTTGCAGACGTTTCATGACCCAATGAGGGAACATCATCGGGCCTAGGAGGGTGTGGGGTTTGTGGAGAGGAGGAGGATTGTGGGGGTCCTTGGTGCTTGGGTTTTTTTTCTTGCAGACATTTCATGATCCTATTAGGCAACATCATCAGCACTAAAAGAGAGTGGTGTTATATAAACAGGAAGCAAAGTGCTCCCTTCTAGCACTGATAATGTTCCCTAGTTGGCTCATGAAATGTCGGTGTGATAAAAATCAAGCATTCAGGTATTCAGACAATTGGAGACACGTGAACGATAGATAAGATCTTTCTTATGAAGCATTTGCAAAAGGGAATTCTGCTCATGGGCAAAAGACCGGTTTCCTAGGAAGGCTGGGATTTATATACAGGTTCAAATATACAGTCTCTGCCCCTTTCCAGGTTCACAGTCTATACAGCTACGTATCTCCCGATGCAACACCCCTATTATTATTGTAGCATAGCATCTGTTTCCTCGTCCTGTTTACCCTTTTCCAATTCCAGTAATCTCCATCATAGACATGACACTGGACAGCCTGACCTGCCAAATATGTAACCTTTATACAAAACAATAGAGAATTCTTACATAATATTCCAGTAAATTATCTGAGGTTAACACTGAGGTTAAAAATTGTGTTACCGTTGCTTTATATTTTCACAGGTATAATTTTACATATCACAGTCGACAAGAAAATCAGCATGCTTAGAGGGCACCAGGCACCCCACAGTCCTGGTCCTCCTTCATCTTCCTCTCCTTTATTCCTTCCTCTTCCCCTTCACTTCCTCCTCTCCACAAACTCTTACTCCCTTCTAGCACTGATAATGTTCCCTGGTTGGGTCATGAAACGTCTGCAAGGAAACCACCAAGCTCAGAGAGCACCAAGGACCCCACATTTCAATCCTGAGCTACAAATATTAATATATATATATATATATATATTTGTGCTGTTTAGCTTCCTTCGGGTATTATCCCACGTCATTGTAGTTCTGTTAAAGTTGTAGCTCATTGTAGTTCTGTTAAAGTTGTAGCAACGTTTCNGGAAGTGTGTCTCACTTCCTCTGTTTCAAATTTGAGGCTGGTCTATTCTGATTGGCTATTAACCTGGGTCTGTGTTCTCTTCCCAGCCGGTTTGGCGTTTGATATTAGCGAGCCTTCGGGGGACATGAGTTCAGCTTGGGCGCAACATGTGACCAAGATGGTGGCCAGGAGAGGCGCCATCCTCTCTCAGGATGTCTCTGTCACCCCTGTAGCCACACCAGGTAATAGCCTTCATGGAGGTTGGATGGGCAGGAGGTCAGGCTGGGCTGTCAGAGCTTGAATGCCATTGGAAGGTCCCCTATTGGGGCAGTGTGGGCATTCCACCCATTGGTGTCCATTCTATCTTGACTCACTGCTGCCAGCTGCTGGCCAGAGACTGGAAATGCAGGAAGTCCACTTGTAATGCATGACTCCTGGCCTGGAAAGTTTAGCAATGGGGAGAGGAACATTCTTCTGCTTTCTTTAAGGGAGGGGTCACCTGGAAAGGTAAAAAATGTGCCACCCAGGGGTGTTTGTGTGTGTGTATGTGCGTGTGTGTGTGACAGAGAGAGAGAGAGACAAAGAAAGAAAAAGGGAAGGAAGGAAGGAAGGAAGGAAGGAAGGAAGGAAGGAAGGAAGGAAGGAAGGAAGGAAGGCAGGAAGGAAAAATACNAGAAAAAGGGAAGGAAGGAAGGAAGGAAGGAAGGAAGGAAGGAAGGAAGGAAGGAAGGAAGGAAGGAAGGCAGGCAGGCGATATTTGGTCTGCAAATAGGCAATGCTTGGCCAAAAACTAAATTTGATTTACTTTATACCAGGGTGGAATGAAAATTAACCGTGCAGAAAGTCCTCGACTTATGACTACAGTTTGAGCCCAAAATGTTGTTGCTGAGCGAGATTGTGGTTCAGTGGGTTTTTCTCCCCCATTTTAGAACCTTTCCTGCCACGGTTGTTAAGCGAATCACTACAGCTTCTCAGTTAGTCACATGGTTGCTTAAACACATCTGATTTCCTCATCAACTTGGGCTCACCGGAAGGTTGCAAAAGGAGGACACCGTGACCATCATAAATACTAGTCAATTCTCAAGCGTCTGAATTTCAGTTGTGTGACTACAGGGATGCTGCAAAACTTGTAAATTGCAGGCAAATGGTCATAAGTCGCTTTTTCCAGTGGCCTTGTAGTTTTTTGCTCCAAAACTGCCTGTAATTATTTAAATGCCATCGGAATAGTGGTTACCTATCTTAAGTAAAATAAATCAAGAAACTATCATTTTGAGCGTTTATACCGAGAATTATCACCTGAACAAAAACTCCATATTGGTGACAGGAAGGGCATCTGGCCAGTAAACACTCGGCTCCATTCAATTGCCCAGACTCCACCCCGATGCAAGGATTATGGGGTCATTAAAAGGAGATGATTTACTTGATCCTTGAGTGGTGCAATGGCCTAGAGGTAGTGCTCTCGCCTCACAATCAGGAGGCTATGAGTTCAATCCTAGGTAGAGGCAGATATGTGATGAGAATTTATCTGCTGAATAGAAGTCCGCACTGGTGACAAGAAGGGCATCCGGCCAGTAAGCACTCAGTTCTATTCAGTTGCCCAGACTCCACCCCACAAGGGATTATGAGGTCGTGAAAAGAAGATGATGATACCAGGCCCTGGTAGGGGCCTAGGGTTTGAGTTACTTAACAGACACCTTGGTTATTAATGGGGATTCTTAATCCCAGTTGTGGTTTTAAGATGGGAATTACCTATAAATTACAGAATTACAACAAAACTACTATTCCTGTGGTGTTGGGTGGCTAATAACAGACAAACAGATAAATGTAGGCCTCAGTTTACAAACACTCATTTTGTGACTTCAAATTTAAAACAGCGTCAAAAAAAATGAGATTTATGAACATTTTTCACACTTATGACTCTTGCGGTGTCCCTGTGGTCACATGATCCAAATTCAGCCATTTGGCAATTGACTCATATTTATGACGGTTCCAGGGTCCCCCGGGCTCCTGTGATTCCCCTTTTCCAACCTTCCCTCAAGCAAAGCAACCTGTTTCACTTAACCAACTGTGTTACTAGCTAAAGAACTGTGGTGCTTCGCTTAATGCCTGTGGCAAGAAAATGGGGCAAAACTCACTTTACATCTGTATCGCTTAGCAACAGAAGTATGGGGCTGAATTGTGGTCGTACGACCGGTGTCACGATGCTGGCCGTGACCCCCATTTAAATCATGAACCTCGAGCCAAACTTCCAAACCTTCAAAAGGATTTATTGGGAGTTACCATGCCGGCACTGCCTGGGTGCAGCCGACTCTGAGACACATAATTCATTGTCACTCTTGACCCTGGTTTTCCCCCACCCCCTGGGTGTATCAATTCATATTCTCCAATGAGACACATCCCTAGCCCAGAGTCATCAATCAGGCTCTCCAGCTAGGCAGAAACTTCAGTCACCTAGTTACTGTCTTTGAAAACATTTATAGAATGCATTTTTGGTTTACAAGCTGCCGCGTTGCTCCCCCCTCCCTTTCTGTTGGCAACTATAAAAAGACCATAGAAATATTTTATGAGTTGACAGCCGGGACTTCTGGTGGTACAAAGGGCACCCCGGCCTAAATGCAAAAGCTTCCATCTGTCCCAGCCCCAACCTTCCAAAATGAGACCTAGTGGTCTTACGACAGCTGCCAATCCTCTTCCTCTGGGAATCTGGTAGAGCTTTACCTGTGGAATGACGGCTCTCTCGCCCTCCTTTTTCAGTGCCGCCCGAGGAAAGGGCCAGTCATTGGCTGAGAGAGGGTGAGTTCTCCTCCCGGCGGGCCAAGAAAACAACCCGGAAGAAAAAGAAGCATAGGAAGAAGAAGGAGGTTTGCCCCTCCAGGACGGCGGATGAGACCTGTGCCCCAAATTACTTTGCCCCAGGGGCCCCCAGCTCCGTCCCACGCCTGCCCCGGCTCCCCCAAACCAAATGTTTTGTTGCCGACCCGCAGCAAAACCAAGCTCTGGATGACGTTCTTTGGTCTCGAGCAGACCCCGAGTGGAGACCCCGAGCCCCTCCACAGCTGGAGCCCCCCCTGGCCAGGCTGCCCCGGGGCCTGCCCCCTGGCAGCTGTCGGCGTAACAACCCTCCAGATCTCATCAACCACCCCTTTTGCCCTGATTTGGGGGGTCCCGAGGAAACGGGACCGACAGGTGGAGCGTGGCTGTTCCCCGGACAGCAGCCGTCGCGTTTTCAGGGGGCTGCCTTCCCCGCTCCCCCCAGGAGCTCTGCAGCTTTGTTCCCAAGCAGTGACATATACGGGGTGCAGCCGCCTCTGGGCAGATGGGGTGGGTTGCCCCCCATCCATTCCCGGACAAACCTGATGGATGCCGAGTTGGTGGACCTGGACTCTGACTTCTAAAAGGCTCGGCTTGGAAGTCGATCAGCCGTGGGGGTTTCGGGAGAAAGAGGGGGAAGGGGCTGCCTCTTCAGGACCTCACTAGGGGTTATTCTGCCCCAACACCTTCAAGGAGACAGAGAGATTATTGGAAGAGTCTGTCCTTGGGCACCTTCTGAAGACCATCCTTCTTCCCCCCCACCCCACCTCTTCATCTTGTGGGCCTCTGCAAGAAGACCAAGGGTGGGATTGTCCTTCTTGTTTTGGTATGTGAGGAGAACCTCAAGAGCGTTTCTAGCATCCAGAATGAGGAAAACACTGCATTTGCACCCACAACACTGATGATGCTACCCAGGTGGGTCATGAAACGTCTGTAAGGAAACCACCAAGCTCAGAGACCATCAAGAGACCTGCCACAGCCTGGCCTTCCTTCCTCCCTCCCTCCTTTATTCCCTATGATGTTCCCTAGTTAGGTCATAAAATGTCTACAAGAAAACAACCAAGCTCAGAGACCATCATGGGCCCTCCTTCTCATTCCTTCCTTCCTATCTCCCCTCCCTCCTTCCATCCTTTCCTTCTTCCTTCCCCCCCTCCCTCCTTCCCTCTCATTTCATCTCCTTCTCTCCTCATGTGTCCTTTCTTTCTTTCTTCCCTCCCTCCCTTCTCATCTTCCCTCTTTTCCTTCCTTCTCATCTCCCTTCCCTCCCTCCTTCCTCTCTTCCTCCCAACCATCGCCAAACAAAAACTATCATAAAATCAGGACGGCTATATGATGACCTGCCTTGCAAACAACACAACAACTAAGGACTAATTTCAGACACAGTTATGGTCACAACTCGAGGACTGCCTTGTACGTTTACGTAAGGGGCTCTAGGTACTGTACCTAATCGCTTTGGGCGTCTTCCCTACCTGTCACAATTCTGAGCAGGAAGTAGGAGGGAGGGGGAAAGGTTTATTTCAAAAGAGATTTCTTTGAGAAGCTCCAGTTGAGATGAAGGATGTTCTACACGAAGAAGTTGATTTGGGTGTCTTCTCAAGAGATCCATGGCTGAGGATGCTTCAAAAGTTTGAAGACCATGAATTGTGATGGACCCACCAGGAACTATCCAGATGTTAGATCAGTGTTCCTCAACTCTGGCCACTTTAAGATGGGTGGACTTCAACACTCGAATTCCCCAACCAGCGATGGAGCTTGTAGTGTTCACCTTCATCCTCTCCGTGGTGGGACCAGATGGAGATGGGAATTAGAACAGCGAGTAAGCAGAGAGGCTGTGTTGAATGGAAGACTTGGAAGTCCACCCTTCTGAAAAATGGCCAAGGTGAAGGAATACCATGTCCACCATCTGGATCATGGGTCTTCAAACTTGACAGCTTTAAGAGTTGTGGACTTCAGCTCCCAGAATTCCTCCTCCAATTATGTTAGTTCAGGAATTCTGGGAGTTGAAGTTCACAAGTTTTAAAGCTGACAAGTTTGAAGACCCTTGATCTGGATTGTCCCTGGTAGCCCACCATACCTTTGATCTTCAAGCTGTGTTGTCCATCTCTGGACCTTCCTGATGGACCTCAAGATCTAACCTTAACATATCCCCATGTCTGGTTTGAAGCTTCTTGCAGAAGTCCGTAAGACATCCCAGTTGGATTCTTCACCATAACTTCTCAAGTGTTCATTTCATGAGATCAACTCAAGTAGAAGAAGAATTTCCTGAGGTCACCTGGACCTCAGTCTGAAAGCCTCAAACTTCTGTAGAACTCTTTCCCACACCCTATGCTGTGCCTCTACTTCCCTGCGCAGCTTGATGGGACTTGTAGTCTTCACCTTCATCCTCTTCCCTGGTGGGACCAGACGGTGGTCAGAATTAGAACATGGAGTAAGCATAGAGGCTGGGTTGAATGGGAAGAGGCTGTAGCAACGTGTTCAAATAATTCCAGGTTACTGGTTTTTTTAATATACTACCTGTATGTATAATGCAAAGTTTTCATCTGTTTTTCATGGTTGCAAAATCTAAACATTTTATCATCTCTAATAATTCTTTGGAAATCTTTGTATAACTTTGGGAATTTTGGCATAATCTCCTGGCTGGATTTAAAACCCGCTAAACTCCTCCAGGGTGCCCACAAACATCTGTTGGCCAGTTTCTGTGCTCCAGATGATATTTCTATTTGTATACACAGGTATTCTTCGAGTTACAACAGTTCATTTAGTGACCGAAGTTATATTGGCACTGAAAAAAGCAACTTAAGATGGTTTTTCACACTTAACGACGGTTGTAGCATCCCCATTGTCACACGATACAAATTGTGACCCTTGGCAACTGGCCTGTATTGATATGTGCCACCAGAATTGGGATGGTGTGAGGATGCAGAGCCAGTCGTAAGTCTGAGGACCAGTTTTAAGCCCCCCCCCCTTTTTTTGGTAACTTCAAGAGGTTGCTCAATAAATTTGTGTAAGTTGAGGACTATCTGTGTCACGTTTATATGTTTATTTTTGCAAAATAAAATGTGCCCCCAACACTTAGAAGAATATTGGCAGTCAGGATTCACCGTTTTTGTGTCATTTTTGAATTTGGGGTTGTTTAAAAAGATTAAAAATTGTTTAAAAAGAAAAAAAAAGAATTTCACTAACTTGGAATTCAGCTGGTTAAGTCGGCATGAATGTTTTTTTTCCTTACCTATCATTAAGTGTTGTACCTGATTATTGACTCTTGACAAATGAACCTTTTATGTACACTGAGAGCATTTGCACCAAAACAAATTCCTTATGTGTCCACCAATCACACTTGGCCAATGAAAAATTCTGTTCTATTTCTATTTTGTATTCTATTCCTATTTTCTTTCCCTCTATTCTATTCTATCCTTATTCCTATTCTATTCCTTATTCTATTCTAAATATTCTATTCCATTCCATTCCATTCTATTCTATTCTTTCGTTATTCTGTTCTGTTCTCATATTCTATTCTTTCCTAGTCTTTTCTTCCCTATTCCATTCTTTCCTATTCTAATTCTAATTCTATTCTAAACTCAGGAGGGTTAAAACTGATTTAACCCAAAATCTTAATTGAACCCAACCACAAAATCTTTTAACTGAATTAAATGGACAGCATGCAACAACAGAAATTGAAGTCTGCAAGATGTGAAAAGGGGAGTGTGTGTGTTTGTGTGTTTGTGTGTGTGTGTGTGTGCACCAGGAGGTGGCAATACAGAGCAGCATTTGAATTGTGCCTTTCGCTTTCCCAGGCAAACTCTTCCCCCTCCAAAAGCTGACAGATTTATACAACAAAAGCCCTACTACTAACCCTGGTTGGGTAAAACACTTTTCTGACTGCAGAAAATACTGTGCCCAAGCCAAGATGCAGTGAATCCTCGACTTACGACCACAATTGTGATCAAAATTTCTATTGCAAAGTGGGAAAGTTGTTAAGTGAATTTTGCCCCGTGCCCCAGTTGTAAAAGTGAATCACTGCAGCTGTTATTCATATGGTTGTTAGTGAATCACGTGATCCCGGGGAAACTGGCTGTCGTAAATATGAATCAGTTGTCAAGTGTCTGAATTTCAAACGCGGAGGTGTTGCTAACTTAAGAAATGCAATGATTCACTTAACAACCGGGGCAAGAAAGATAAAAAGGCAAAAATTTACTTAACTGCTGTCTCACTTAGCAACAATAATTTTGGGTTCCGTTGTCGTTAATCAAGGATTACCCATATTGTGTTTTTACTATGTCCCTTTGGCTCTGATTTTTGCAAAGGGAAGAAACATTCTCTGACTTGGTTTTTGATCTCTGCAATCTGGCCACATCATGCAGAGACTCCTCAATTTATGACCACAATTGTGCCCAAAATTTCTGTCGCTAAGCAAGGCATTTGTTAAGTGAGTTCCCCCCCCCATTTTACAACCTTACTTGCCAAATTAAGTGAATCCTTGTCGTTCACTTAACAACTTCGGCAAGTTTAAGTGAGTCACACGGGTGTTGAGTGAATCTGGCTTCCCCATTGATGTTGCTGGTCAGAAGGTTGCCAACTTGCGACTCATAAACGCGAGTCAGTTGGCAAGCGTTTGGATTTTCATCACGTGACTAGGGATAGACTGCAATAGCCGTCAGGGCGAGAATCTGTCCTAAGTCACTTTTTGCTGTCTGTCTAAGTTTGGTCACTAAATGAACCATTGTAAATCAAGGACTTGTGTATAAAAGTAGATGTCAGGATTCCAACAATCACCCTAATTAGATGATCCTCGAGCCAAACTTCAAACAACTTCAAATGATTTATTAGGAGCAACATGTCAGCATTAACCTAAACAAAGCCAACTCTGGCCTACGTCATTTACAGTCCCGTGACCCTGTTTCCCCCCTCCTGCCTGGGTGTGTCATAAATCAGATTCTCCAATTGAGCACCTTCATGGGCTGGGTGTCATCAATCATGTTCTCCAATTAAATATATTCACAGGCAAAAGCTCTGGTAGTTTAGTTACAATCTTTTAAAGATAAGAGTTGGTACGTTCGCTTTCCCCTGTCATGCCCCTTATGGAGACTGACTCCGAAGGAGAGGAGGAACAGCTGATAGGGAGTGCAGATATGGCTCTGGAGGTTGTGGAGGAGGCTGGGGAAGGGCAGAGGCCGGCTGGGCAATCAGAGGAAGACCCAGGCCCATCCCCTCTCCATCCTAGGGCACGCAGGGAGGAGAGGAGAAGGGAGAGATGTGAATGGCATGGTCTACAGGGGAGGAAACTGGTCAAAAAAAAAAGGAAAAATAGCAAGTTAGCAGGCAAGTTTGCTGGGTAAGGAGTGAGTGGGCGGGGACGGTTCCCTTGGGCCGTGTGGGTGGTGCAGCCTTGTGTTCCTCTGCAGCCTGGATTAATTGCTTTGGGGGGGTGCTCTGGGGGTGAGATTTCTTTGCGGACCACCAAAATTTTCCCACCGGTTGGCGATCGCTGATCTATAGTATCTATCCATCTATATCATCTATATCATCTATCATCTATATCATGTATCAATCATCTGTCTATCATCTCTATCAGTGGTCCCCAACCTTTTTTGTACCAGGGACCAGTTTCACGCAGAAACACTTTTTCAAGGACCGGCAAAATCAATTCTTCCCCAATAGTAAAGGGCTTCTTAGCTTTAGCTAATATAAAATATATATTTTAATCACGATTATTCATTCTTTGCGGCCCGGTACAAAATGATCCACGGACCAGTAGCGGCCCGGGGCCCAGTGGTTGGGGACCCCTGATCTATATCATCTATCAATCATCTTATTTTCTATCATCTATATCATCTATCAATCATCTGTCTATCATCTATCAACTATATCAAGGGTCTTCAAAGGACTTTTGGACTTCAACTCCCAGAATTCCTAACATGACTGGAGGAGGAACTCTGGGAGTTGAAGTTCACAAGTCTTAAAGCTGTCAATTTGAAGACCCCTGATCTATATCTTCTCTCAATCATTATCATCTATCAATCATCTATATCATCTATCTCATTATCATTTATCATCTATGTATATCTACTACTATCTAGCTAGTAACTGTTCTTATGTTTGAGTCTCCAGGCTTTTAATCATCTTTGTTGCTCTTCTCTGCACTTTTTCCAAAGTCTCCACATCATTTTTGTACGTGGGGACCAAAACTGGATGCAGCATTCCAGCTGTGGCCTTTATAAAGCAGTACTAATATTTCCCACAGATTCTGAGCCTCTGTTTATACAACTAAGGATTGTATTTGCTTGTTTGGGCTGTTTTTGATGTAGGAGCAGGACAATAGAATAGAATTGGCCAAGTGTGATTGGACACACAAGGAATGTCTCTTGGTGCAAACGCTCTCAGTGTACATAAAAGAGACATTCATCAAGAGTCAAGAATCATCAGGTTCAAGACTTAATAATAGTCATAGGGTACAATAAGAATAGAATAGAAAAAAATGGAATAGGATAAAATAGGAATAGAATAGAATAGAAAATAGAATATGATAGAATAGAAAAGACTAGAATATGATAGAATTGAGTAGAAAATAGGAATAGAATAGAATAGAATTATTTTATTGGCTAAGTGTGATTGGACACACAAGGAATTTGTCTGTGCAAATGCTCCCAGTGTACATAAAAAAAAGACATTCGTCAAGAGTCATCAGGGGCAACACTTAATAATAGTCACAGAGTACAATAAGAATAGAATAGAAAAAATAGAATAGGAATAGGATAGAATAGAATAGAATAGAAAATAGGAATAGACTAGACTAGAATATGATAGAATAGAATAAGATAGAATAGAATAGAAAATAGGAATAAAATAGGATAGATTAGAATTCTTTTATTGGCCAAGTGTGATTGGACACACCAGGAATTTGTCTTGGTGCAAATGCTCTCAGTGTACATAAAAGAAAAATACATTGTTGAGAGTCAGAATCAACAGAGAACAACACTTAATAATAATAATAGTCATAGAGTACAATGAGAATAGACTAGATTATAGATATAGACTAGAAATAGAGGAGAATAGAACAGAGTAAGAGTAGAGTAGAATAGAATAGAATAGAATAAAACTAGAGTAGAATAGAAATAGAATAGACAGAAGCAGAATAGAATTCTTTTAATTGGCAAGTGTGATTGGACACACCAGGAATTTCTTTTGGTGCAATGCTCTCAGTGTACAATAAAAAGACATTCGTCAAGAGTCAGAATCATCAGGTACAACACTTAATGATAGTCATAGGGTACAATTAGAAAATAGATGAATGATAGATAGAAAAAATGGAAAGAATCGAATAGAATAGGGAATAGAATAGAATAGAATTCTTTTTTTGGCCAGTGTGATTGGACACACCAGGAATTTGTCTTGGTGCAATGCTCTCAGTGTACATAAAAAGGAAAGATACATTCGTTGAGAGTCAAGAATCAACAGGAACACACTAATAATAGTCATAGAGTACAATGAGAATAGACTAGAATAATAATAGACTAGAATAGAGAATAGAAAGAGTAGAGTAGAATAAGAATAGAATAGAAATAAAACTAGAGTAGAATAGAAATAGAAATGAACAGCATAGAAAATTTTTATTGGCCAAGTGGTTGTGATTTGGACACACAAGGAACTTCTCTTGGTGCAAATGCATTCTCCGTGTACATAAAAGAGACATTCGTCAGAGTCAAGAATCATCAGGTACACAAAACTTAATGATAGTCATAGGGGTACAATTAGAATAGAATAGAATAGGATGAAATCAATAGAATAGAAAATAGGAATCAGAATAGAATAGAATTCTTTTTGGCCAAGTGTGATTGGCACACCCAGGAATTTGGTCTGGTGCAAATGCTCCCAGTGAACATAAGGAAAGAGACATCTGTCGCGAGTCAAGAATCATCAGGTGCAACACTTAATAATGATAGTCATAGGGGACAATAAGCAAAGAAAAAAGGAGAAAGGAGAAGAATCGAAGGCAAATGAGAAGGAGAAAGGACAGGAGGAAAGGAAAAGAAGGACAAGATGAAAGGAGGAGGCAAAGAAAAGGAGAAGAAGAAGGGGAAAGGGGGAGGAAGAAAGAGGAAGGAGAAGAGGAAAGGAGGAGGAGAAAAGGAGAGAGAAGGAAAAGAAAGGAAGACGAATGAGGAGAAGAGGAAAGGGAAGGAAAAGAAGGAGAAGAAAGGAAGAAAAGGAGAAGAGATAGGAAAGCAAAGGAGGAGAGAAAGAGGAAAGGAGGAGAAGAGGAAAGGAGAAGGAAGAAGGGGAAGAAGAGGAGAAGTAATATATAACAATACAAATATAATTACAAATAATAAATGAGGATGGCCATCAGCCATGCAGTCTAGCAAGGGAAAAGGTGTGGGTCGCTGGAGTCCTGCGTGGATGGGTTACTGCAGTCCTCAAACTCCCAAGCGAGCTTCCCGGTGAGAAACCCTTAGCCTTCAAGCCCCCCCCGCCCGCCGCACAGCGCGGCCAAGCGGCTGCCTCCTTCGCCCCAGACCCGCCGCGTGGCTCTTGGGAACTTGCAGTCCCGCACCTCCGGAACATCCTTTCGGGAGAGCGCCCCCGCCCGCTCTACCGAGCGTCTGAATGCAGCTCCCAAGAGCCTCCGCGCGCTGCGGTGGAATGGAAAGCGTCCTCCTCCGCCTCCTGCCTCCTCCCTCGGCGCAAAGCCGCCGGGAACGGCAGTTCCTCCCGAACGCTCGTTCGCCGCTCTTCGAGCCGGGCGTGGGACTCGTTCCCGGCTGCCCCGCGCGCGGGTGGTGGCGGTCCGGAGGGCGTGGTCAGCTGAGGGGAGCCGGGCGGCGAGCGAGGAGTCGCGGCTGAGGGGGACGATGATGTGTGCGGGGTGGCGGCCCGCCGCGTGGAGCTGAAGGAGCTGGCCGGGGCCTCTGGACAAGCCCCGGCCGCCTCCGCCGTCGCCTTTTCCCCCTCCGTGGCCTCCCGTCGCCCCCGGCCCCTGCCTCGCCACTTCACGCCGAAGCCCGGCCCAGCCACCTGCCCCCGCTCGGCGGCTGCGGCCAAGCCCCCCAGGCCTCGGCCATGAAGCGCTGCGAGGCAGCCGTCCGCTCCTGGCTGACCGGCGACGGGGCGACGGGGCGGGCGGGCAGCTGGCAGAGGGCGCTGGCAGCACACGACGGACCGTCACGGAGGCGGCCGGCGCACCGTCAGAAGGTAAAGCGCGCGCGGGAAGGGGGGATCTTCCTCTTCCCCTCTGGTACTTACAGGCCCATCGTCCTGCCTGCCCTCCCCTCCGGCCCGGGGATGGGGGGGTTGTGATGGAATCGCACTGCCAGGATGGCTTCCCCCTCCACTCCTCCTCCTCCTCCTCTGCCCGTGTGGACTTGTAGTCTGGGGGGAGGGCCCCATGAACAGACCCCCCCTCCTCCTGGGCCCTCTGCAGCCTAGGATGGGGGGGTCCTATTCAAGCCTGGGGGGTTGTGGAGTCTTGAGGGGGGGCAGATCTCCTCCCCTCGTAACTACCACGGGCCATCGTCCTGCCTCCCTCTGCCGGGGGAGGGGGGGGTTGGGAAGGAACCGCACAGCCAGGATGGCTTCCCCCGCCAACAAGTCCCCCTCCTCCTGCCTGCCTGTGGGGCGGGGTGGGAGGGGTTGATGGGAGTCTGTAGTCCCGCGGAGGGGGAGGTTCCCAGGGAAGACCTCCGCTTCCTCCTCCTGGGTCCTCTGCAGCCTGGGAGGCAGGGTGGGGGGAGTCTTTCAAAGTCCTGGGCGGGGGGGGCATTGTGGGAGTCTGGGTGGGGGTGCAGATCGGGGGGGGGTGTCCCTTGCCCTTCTTGCAGTCATGGGGGGGCTTTGAGGTTTTTGGCAGCCCTGGGGGGGAGGGGGCAGCGTCGAGGGTCTGGGGAGAGATCGGGGGTCTTGCCTCCTGCAGCTTTGGGGAAGAGGGACGCAAAGGAGAGTCTTTGCAACCTGGGGGAGTTGGGGCCTCTTGCCCTTTGTGGCCTGGGAGGGGGTGGGGGTCTTTCTTTGGAGTCTCTGTGTGTGTGGGTATTCAGGGGTCTTTGCCACCTGGAGGGGTCGGCGTCTTGCATTCTGCAGCCCTTTTTGGAAGGAGAGTCGAGGGTTCTTTGCAGCCTGGGGAAGATCTGGGGGAGGGTCTTGGCCTTGTGGCTTGGGTGGAGTGGGGGGAGGGTCTTCCAAGCCTGGGGAGGGTCTGTGGGGAGAAGGGGGGGGTCTTGCCCTCTGCAGCCTTGGGCATTGGGATGCAGGAGGGTCTCTTTGGCCAGCTCTGGGGGGGGAGATCAGAGTCTTTGTCTGTGTGGGCTTGGGAGGGGGTCGAGTGTTTTTTTTGCAGCCTGGGAGGGCGGGGTTCCATCAAGGGTCCTTTCTTTGCTGTTTGGGGGAAGAACCGCGTTTATGTTCTTTGCCACCTGGGCCCACTCAGCGGTCTTGTGCTGCTGCAGCCATGGGGGGGGGGGAGGGATTTGAGGGTCTTTGCAGCGCATGGAAGGAATGCAGGGGTCTTGCCCTTTGGCAGACTTGCAGGGGGAGAGTCAGGGGTCTTTGCAGATGGAGGGATTCGGGGGCTTGCTACTTTGTAATCCGGCGGGGGTGTCATCCAGGAAAATGGAATCTTTCTTTGGAATCTGGAGGGGGGTGGAGAATCTTTGCTGCCTGGGGTAGGTTTGTTCTCTGCAGCCTTGGTGGGAGGGTCAGAGAGTCCGTTGTGCAGTGGGCCATTGGTCAGGGATCTTGCCTCTACACTGGGAGAAGTTGGTGGTCTTACAGCCCCCTTCCTCCAGGAATTGATGGTCAGAGGGGGAATCTGCCCAAAGAGCACCTAACCTTGATACCAAAGTCTGCCCCCCCCCCCATTTCCTAGCCCCCGCCTTGAGTCCCCATCGGAAGCTTCCTGTGACCTACTCTGGGTGGCCTGAAGCCAACTCTCTCTCCTGCCAGGAGAGGCCCTTGGTACCTTCCCTGAAGGAAAAGTATCCCTGCTTCTTGGCCTCCACCGTGCAAAGACCCCTGGCCAGTATGGCATTGTACCAGGCATGCCGGCAACCCCACTTGGCAGTGCCAGGGGCCTTTCTGTATCTAAGCATGGACGGGCTTCTCTTCAGAAGAGTTTCTTCAGAAGCTTCCGTTTTATCATCCAAGTATTTCTTCTGCCTCAGTGTGCAATTTTATGCAGGTAGGCACTGGTTGATTTATTCAATGTAGGTGCCACTTGTCTCATTGGGGCTCTGGGAATAAGAGAGAGAGCCAGTTTGGTCTAGCAGTTAAGGCACCAGGCTAGAAAATGGGAGGTGGTGAGTTCTAGTCCCGCCTTAGGCATGAAAGCTGGCTGGGTGATTTTGGGGCAGTCACCAGGAGATGAGGAGTTCTAGTCCAACCTTCAGCATGAAATCTGACTGGGAAACTTTGGGCCAGTCACCAGGAGACGGTGAGTTCTAGTCCTGCCTTAGGCATGAAAGCTAGCTGGGTGATGTTGTGCCAATCCCTCCCTCTCTCTGTTTTGCTCTCCCTGAAATTACATCGTGGTTAGTGGATTCTAAGACATGTTTCAGTGGAATCTATATTTGGGGTTGTCAAGTTTTTCTTCCCTTGCATTTTCTGAGGCTCCGTTTGTGTCCACTTCTTTTTTTTTTTAATTTTAAAAAAATCTTTATTGATATTCAAGATATTTAAAAAATTACAAAATACAAAAGATTAAAAAGATTTACAAAAGTTTCTGTTGAAGAAATTAATAAATAATATCTTTCAGCATCACTTTCTTGGCAGTACCATACCGCTTGTGTCCACTTCATTACAGCCCAAGCAGACATAAATAGAGACCTGGGTACAGTATACTTAACTCAGGAAGCCTTCAAACCATCCACGGTCCAATATTTGAGGGGCTGCCCCAAAGAAGAGGGTGGTCAATCTATTCCAAAGCCCTAGAAAGCAGGACACACAATGGATGGAAATTAACCAAGGAGAGAAAAAACCTGGAACTGAGCAGAAATTTCCTGGCAGTGAGGACAGTTTATCAGTGGAACAGCTTGCCACCAGAAGTTAGGGATGCTCCAACACTGAAGGTTTTTAAGAAGAGATTGGACAGTTTTATATCCAAAATAGTTTAGGGTCTCCAGCTTGAGCTGGGGGTTGGGCTAGAAGACCTCCAAGGTCCCTTCCAACTCTGTTATTCTGTTAAGTCACCCTAACCCTATGTTTTGAATTCTGGCAAAAGTTTCCCAGTACCTGCTGAGCTTCCGCAGAATTCTTTCCCAGGTTAAAGAGAGCGAAAGGAAAACATGTGCAAGCCTCAGGAGGGATTTTGCCATTGAATAACTGAAGATAAAACAATGGCTTCTGGGTCCAGGAATGTTGCTTTGCCTGATAGGACAGTGTCTTATCTTTCTTTTTTCCTGGTTCTCCGGCGTTAATAAGCTGTGTGGGAGTTCAAGGCTGTGAAACTTTGGGATAAGAGTAAGAGATAATGGCTGCTCGGATAAGCAGCGAAGCATTTCAGATGCAAAACAAAAGAAGTCCAGTTGCCATGACTCAACTTCCAGACAATTTGTGTTCAGTGTTTCTCAGCCTTTATGATGGGTGGATTTCAATTCCCAGAATTCCCCTTGGGCTAGGGAATTCTGGTTGTTGAAGTCTGCCCATCTTAAAGTCACCAAGGTTGAGAAACCGTGATCTATGTAATGAATGGAATAGAATAGAAAATACAGTTGGAAACACAATAGGGAAGAATAGAATAGCGGATAGGATAAGGTAGGTTAGAATGCAGAATGGGATAGGAAAGGATAGGATAGGAATAGAATAGAATGGAATAGGAATAGGAAAGAATAAAATAGAGAATAGAATACAATAGACTAGGAATGAAACAAGAATAGAACAGGATTATGAATAGAATAGAATAGAATAGGATTTAGAATAGAAAATAGAATATTGTTTGTTGGCCAAGTGTGATTAGACACAGGGCCATTATAGCCATGACTGTAGCACGAGGCAAATCCAAGATATTTACACCCAGTAATTCTAATATACTTCTAATAGGTTGGATTCACACAAAGGCGGACCCCTTAAATCTTGGTTCACAAAACCCAGTTGCTGTGATTGGTTTTCCCCTAACCCCGAATCACAGTCTAGCCACTGAATGTGACACGTTGTGCCAGAATACGAGCGACGACCCACTCCGAGCATCGGAAAATGAAGCCGGCTTGGTTTCCAAGTAAACCCCGACTAGCCCAGAAATGTTCAAAGACAGCCTTGGTGCCGTAGCTGGTTTGGAGGTGAGTCATACATAACTGGGTGCACATGCAGTGCGTAGTTATAGAGCTGCAGAAGGCTACAACAGGTCGTCTGTAAGGCTGCCTGTAAGATTTGCAATTGCACTTGAGCCCCAAATTTCCTCTGGCGAAGAGAGGCAGTTGTTAAGTGAGCTTTGCCCCGTTTTATGACCATTCTTGACCCCATTGTTAAGTGAATAACTGCATTTTAAAAGTCAGTAACCTGGTTGTTCAGCGAATCTGGCTTCCCCATTGACGTGGATGGTCAGAAGGTTGCAAAAGGAGATCGCGTGATCCCGAGGACACGGCGACCGTCGTAAATACAAGTCACTTGCCAAGCATCCAGATTTTGATCACATGGGTGTCAGTGTGGAAAAATGGTCACCAGTCGTCTTTTTCATTGCTGTTGTAATTTTGAATGGTCACTAAACAAGCGGTTGCAAGTCAAGGACTACCTGTACCAGTCAGGTTTATGACTGCCATTGAGCCCAACATTTCCGGGGCTGAGCAAGACCACTGTTAAATGAGTTTTGCCTCATTTTGCGACCTTTCTTCCCATTGTTAAGCGAATCGCTGAATAGTCCTTCAGTTAGTAACGGTCATTAAGCGAATCCCGTCAGCTTTGCTTGTCCGAAGGTCATCAAAGGGGATCATGTGACACACACACACCATCTGGTATGCTGCAACCATTGTAAATGTGTGACCATTGCCAGGTGTCTGAATTTTCATCACGTGACCACGGAGGATGCTGCGATGGTCATAAGTGTGGGAAACAGTCATAAGTTACTTTTTCCACTGCCGTTGTAACGTCGAATGGTCCCTAAATGAAGAGTTGAGGTTTGCAGATACAGTCTCTATTTTGAGAGGGTTCTTGGGGTAAATAAAGGCAGTTGGAGAGATGGAGGGGCAGCTGTCCAGCCCCCCCCCCCACATATTCTGTAATACACTATGAAAAGATCTTACAGTCTTGCAAAAAAACAGTTTTTTGCCAACATCTACTCCCTCCTTTCTCCCCCATCCCCCTTTTATTGGGTTCAAGGTGGGGATAGGAGGTCTCCCTGAAGCAAAGTGCTTCCATTGGACCCCCCCAGCCCCCTCCCTCAAACACCAAAATTGTGGTTGGTCTTGGGGGAAATCACAGGCTTGTCATTCTTGGTAGGAACCTCTCAAACTGCTAGGTCATTTCCCATGGAAAGCTCTATTTTAGGGCAACTCTCCATGCCACAGAAAGGGCCCAGGAAGCAGAATCCTGTTTCTGGAGAAAATTAAATCCCCTGAGTCTTTCTGAGGATCGAACGGAACCAGTTAGATTTGGGAAGTCCATGTGGGGCCGTTGCTTCCACAGGGAAATATCAGATGTGGCTGGCTGAGCATCATGGAAGCTGCTGGATTAATAGCTCAGAGTTGAACTCTGGGGTCCTGGGTGCCCTCTGAGCTTGGTGGTTTTCTTGCAGACATCTCACTACCCAACTAGGTAACCGCGCAGCAGTCTAGACGGGAGGAGGATTTGGAAAAGGAGGACAAGGAGAGCTCTGTGGTCCCTTTGAGCTTGGTGGTTTTCTTGCAGACCTTTCACTACCCAACTAGGTAACAGCATCAGTGCTAGAAGGGAGGAAGATTTGGAGCAGGAGGAGGAAAGCTCTGAGGTCCCTCTTAACTTGGTGGTTTTCTTGTAGACATCTCACTGCCCAACTAGGTAACAAAGAGAGAGAGACAAAACAAGGACACGCAGAGAGAGAGAGAATAACTTTGTTACTTTGAATGTACAGTAATCAGCATACATTCAAATGAAATTTCGTTGCATACAGCTTTCACCTCTGACATACACTACATAAAAACAACAAAATAAATTTAAAATGCTCATATATGTTCCGTGACACAGAGAAGCAACATAGTCTACTTCTGATGCATCCGTGTACATGGCAAGAACAACGAATCTTGCAAGTTCCTCAGACGGATGGCCTAGGAAACAAAGCTGCTGCAGAATCTGGAAGTGTTCCTGCGGACCGTGGATCACAAAAGGACAGGACATTTTTGAGAAGAACTTGTCCCCAATGTTTTGGCAGCTGGATGGATGTTGATAAAAATCGAATGAAATGTCCTTGCGACAGACAGATAGGGAAACCTTCACAGAAGATATTTCCAAGGTTTGTGCTAATTGAAATAACCAGCATCACAAATATTCCAGTATTCAGTTTATTTTAACAATACAAGTTAACATTTTGGTATATCCTGTTAATTTGCAAACCCCAATTGAACGATGTGTTTGTAGAAGGAATAAATATTAATCTTTTTTTTTGAGGGGGAGGGGTATTGCACACTTCCTGGCTATCATACGCCTGTCAAACTTACCGCAATAAAGATTGGTGTGGCACTGTGATTTAGAATTAAAATATAGATCCTCTCTGCTTCTTGAAAAGCATTACTTGGGATTGAATGTTGAAAGATGCAGAGGGCTTTTTACTGAAATTATTTCACTCACTGCAAGTGGTGTTGCCGAAGTCTGGTTGCTGAGGAACAGAAAGCTTGTCCTAATAAACCCTCAATAAACCTGAAGCTAAAATAAAAAAAGCTGCTTAAGATGATATTGCAAATGATGTGATTCAGAACTTGGGGCTGAAAAGCCAAGCATTTGTGCCCATCATTAGAATGAAAACCAGCGGATTCTATTTCCTGCTGCCAACTTAAACATGCTAACATGAAATAAATTATTGGGGGGGAGGGAATCTTAAAATTGGTTATATTAAGGTGCAGAGTCCTGAGACTTCAAGAACTTATTGGACACAAATCTTTAATCAATAGGATGGAACTCCTACCATTTTCACCCCCAAAATAAGACCCTGTCTTATAATTTTTTGCCACCAAAAAAGGCACCAGGTCTTATTTTGGGGGGTTGTCCTCCACTGGCTCACTTGTGTGCGTTGCCCCGGCCCTCTTTTCGCTGTCAGAGGCCTTCAGGAATTTCTTCTTCTGTGACCGGCAAGACTTTCCTGAAGGCCTCTGCAGCCTTCAGGATCGATCCAGAGCTTTGTTCTCAGCTCCAGAGGCCTTCAAGAAAGCCTTGCCAGCTGTGTAAGAAATGGGCCGGCCAGGCAGGTGTCGGGGTGTGCGAGGCCTGGCTACAATTCTCCAAAGGTAAGTAGTAAGGCAGCTCCAACACCCCCCCATCCCCACCCAAGCTTAATTTTTACCTGTCCACTCTGGAGTGGGTGGGATCTTAATTAGGGCTTATTTTGGGGAGTGGAGGGCTTATATTGGGCTCATGGGTAAAAATCAAGCTAGGACTTACTTTCAAGGTCGGTCGTATTCTGGGGGAAACAGGGTACCTAGAGCATTCAAACTTGAAACTTTAAAATGGGTGGACTTCAACTCCCAGAATTTCCAAGCCAGTATCTTAAAGTTGTCCCAGAACCTTCCCCAGTCTCCAGTTTCTCAGCAGTAGAAAGATGAGCTTTGCTATACCTTGCACTTGTTTCAGGCTAGGAAAATAGAACAGAATATAGAATGGAATGTGCTTTATTGGCCAAGTGTGATGGGACACACCAGGAATTTGAACAGACAAGCAAGAAAGCGATCAATCAATTTTGGCCTCCAAGGTTCTCTTACCTATGCCGCTGCTGGTGTTACGTTGCTTTATTTTTCTAACTCTGTCGTTGCATGTCAGAAGTGATCTTAACGATGAACCTCTGCTGGAAAATATAAACGCAGAAATTATATGCGGTGATGAACATTTGCCTTTGGGCAAACTCAATACCCTGGAATGGGTTGGTGAGGTCAAATATGGGCCGTCACTCAAAATTCTGCCTGTAACTTGATCTCAGATATATATGTGTTGAGCTTCTTCCATCAAGTTTTTGCAGAGAATACAGGTAGTCCTCGACTTACGACCACAATTGAGCCCAAAGAGGGGGTCCACCTATTCTCCAAAGCCCCTGAAGGCAGGAGAAGAAGCAACGGATGGAAACTAACCAAGGAGAGAAGCAATCTGGAATTAAGGAGAGACTTCCTAACAATTAGGACAATTAATCAGTGGAACAGCTGGCCACCAGAAGTTGTGAATGCTCCAACACCGTAGGTTTTCAAGAAGAGACTGGACAGCCATTGGTCTGGAATGATATAGGGTTTCCTGCTTGAGCAGAGAGTTGGACTAGAAGATCTCCAAGGTCCCTTCTGACTCCATTATTCTATTCTGCTTGTTTCTAAGACATTTGTGAAGCGGAAGTAGAATCCTCGGGCTGGAAGGGATTTTGCAGGTCTTCCAGTCCAACCCGCTGCCCAAAGTAGCAGCCCTTATCCTATCCCATTGGGATCTCAGCCCCCTACAGCTGGCTGGGGAATTCTGGGAGTTGGAAGTCCACACCTCTTCAAGTTGCAAGGTTGAGATACACTAAACAAATGGCAATATCTTTGTCTGTCTTTGTCACTCTCAATCTGTCTTTCCGTCGATGTCTCTATTATCTCCTTCCTTCCCTCTTTTCTTCCCTTCCCTCTTTTCCTTCCTTTTCTTCTTTCTTTTCCTTCCCTCCCCCCTCCCTTCCCTTCCTCCCCTTTTCCTTCCTTCCTTCCTTCCTTAGCTTAGCATTCCTGCTTTCCCTTGAATATTGAATATTCATTTTGCAGGAAGGAAGTGGGCTGTTTCAGCCAGCCATCTGCCCTAATTGCACTAGGCATCATCTTCATCTCCCTGCTGTGATTTTTAAAAGGGAACTATTTCTCTCGTCCTGTTAGGTTGACAAGATTGAGCAATCCAGGGGAAAAGCCCACAAAAGAATTCAGTTGTTCTCCTTTGAAGAGGTCTGGCTGGCTGGCTTTTTAGGAGTCGACTCCAGGTGTGGCTACAAACAAGGATGCCCTGTGTTTGGATTTGCATGCCTTGGAGACACTGGCCATCGGAGTCCCAGAGAAAGCCTCTGGGATCACCCGCTCCTTTTGCACTCCAGAGGTTTTATCTAAGCTGGTGCCATCTTCCTATTGGGAATATGGTAGGCAGATGATTGCAGAGGCCATGGGGGTTAAAATCCGACCTGTGCTTATCTCATCCTTACACAGCTTCCCAAAAAGAGTTGAGCACCTATTATACGTACCAGGGAATTTAACCTGTGAAATTAGCACAGTGAGCCGAGCTCTGGGTAGAAAAGATATTTTGTCGTCTTAACAAAAAAAAATCTCCACAGGCAGAAATTCAACCCAGCAGCTTCCAGTCTGACTAATTTCTCAGTAGTTGTGTCTCCTTAAGCTGGCATGTAGGTTTTTTGATAAGCCAGGCTTGCCAGGTGAGAATCTCTTGATAGGTAACTGGGTTGCTTCAGATTAAGTCTCATAGATGTAACTCTTGAAATCTTACCCATGTTCATCATCCTGCCCAAGCCTTGAGCTTTAGAAAGGGGCTATCCATCACATCCCTGAACTGCTTGCTTGCTTTCCCTCTTTATCTTCATTCCTCCCTCCCTAACCCTCTATTTCTACTTCTATTTTCAATATCCTATCCTATCCCATTGCCATTCCCTTCTATTAATGATCACTAAACCAAGGGTTGTATGTCAAGGACTACCTGTATTTCACTCAGCCAGCTACCCACTCCGTTCAAACCGATGCTCTCTTTCTGGATTTAATTTCCACCCTGACCGCAGCACTTATGACCCAGGCAGAATACTTTTGAGAAGAGCCTGCCATAGAAATCAAAGGAGGAGCCTTTTCTCTGTGCCTCCCTGACAAAACCTGGAGTTTCTTAGGAGAGCTAAATAGTGGAAAATTCCTCAATGGGGACTCAGAGAAGGCACTTCAGGCTCGAGTGGCAATTCCAAAGTAACCTTGGTAACCATTATTTCCATGGGCATTTGTGGCAAGGCGGTCTCTGCATCTACCTAGGTTGCCTTCAGCCTGTTACCTTTGTGCCTGGAGCCAGTTTCTTTTCAACAGTGGTTAGACTGGCATCCGGGCTGGGAGGGCAGCTGTTTTCCTCTCTGATCTGTGCCAGCAAATGGCCTCCCTAGGGAGCTGCAAAGAGCAGTGTTAATACTACAGAGATCTCTAGAAAGAAAGCCTGCTGCTTCTATTCCAATTTAAAAATAAAATAAAAGTCTGCATTCATATTTTCTGCTAAAAGATGGAATGGAATGCTATGGAATAGAACAGAATGTAGATAGAATAGAGTAAGAATAATAAGGAATCGAATAGAGTAGGATAGAACAGAATCACAGAATTGGAAGGAACCTTGGAGGTCTTCTAGTCCAGCCCCCTGCTTGGGCAGGAAGCCCTATACCATTTCAGACACATGGTTCTCCAATCTCCTCTTCTTAAAAACCTCCAGTATTGGAGCATCCACAACTTCTGGAGGCAAAGGTCTGGCATCTTTAGTGGAAAATAGAGCTGTGCTTTGAGATGGGTGGGATTCAACTCCCAGAATTCCCCAGCTTACTTATCCTTTCTCGGAGCAATTGCCCTACTCAAACTCTTTTTAAGTGTTGGTGGAAAGATGGTAGGGAAACAAATGGGAACAATGGCAAATGAACAAAACCCACCCCAGCTGCACAATCTGTGTTTGTTCTCCTGGCTGACATTCCCCAAGCAAACTGTTCTATCTTTCCTCCTCCTTTTTTTTTTTTTTTT
>BHFT01035949.1:0-22486 GCA_004320025.1 Laticauda laticaudata | reverse complement strand
TTTTTTTTTTTTTTCTCTCGGCTTGTTTTCCGGGGATTTTTGTCACTGCCATCCCTCGGCGTGTCGGGCTGATGAATCCGGCAGCAAAGGCACCGATTGTTCTCTTGTGCCCATCTGTATGTGTGCATTTTCCTATTCCTTGCCAGCCTGGGGGACTGGATGTCTCTTTGTCTCTTTGCAGGTTTTCTCCATCACAATAGAGCCCTTGTGAATTATAGATCCGTGCCCCTGACGTTCTCTTTCATCCCAGGCCAGAGTTTGTTATCCTGGGGTTTCAGATTGGCCAAGCCTGAGATAAGCCACATGCTGGCCTGTCTGTCTGGAAGTCGAAGCTTGCCAAGCAAATAGGATACTACTGACAAACCAGACTGATTTAGGACTATTTTGTATCCGGCTGGCTCATCTCCACAAATCTACTTTCTAAAATCTAGGGAGGGATGATCAGGAGTTTTTCCAGCCCAGGGGGAGATGCTGTGCAGCAAAGCCATAATGGGGTGCGTGCTAAGCACTGACTAATACAGGGCTCTTCAAACTTGACAGCTTTAAGACTTGTGGACTTCAACTCCCAGAATTCCTCCTCCAGTCATGTTAGAGTTGAAGTCCACAAGGTTTAAATTTGTCAAGTTTGGAGACTTCAGCACTAATCAAAAGGAAATTAGTTGTTTCTTGTTCCTCTAACAAAATGGGTAGCTGTTTGGATCCCAGGAAAAAGTTTGAAGACACTTCATTTGCGAAGGAGCTGGACTGTGGAGGTCCTTGGTGCTTTCAAAACTTGGTTGCTTTCTTGCAGGCATCTCATGAGTCAGCTAGGGAACATCATCAGTGCTAGAAGGAAGTGGGATTTGCAGGGAGGAGGAGGAGGACTGTAGGGTCCATGGTGCTCTTTGGGTTAGGTTGCTTTCTTGCAGGCATTTTATGACCTAGCTAGGGAACATCATCAGTGCTTGAAGTGAGTGGGGTTTGTGGAGAGTAGGAGGAGGGTGACCATGGGGTATTTGATTAGTTTGTTAAATAAATAAAAATTGGTCATGTTCACCTGGTGACTCACTTAACAACTGGCATGATTTAAAACCATAATTCTAGCCTTAATTATGGACGTTTGTCAAAGGCTACTTGTGGCTTCGTTATCTGGTATCTATATGTAATCTTTAGCTTACGACCACTATTGAGTTCAGCATTTCCGTTGGAAAGCGAGACAGTTTCTACGCGGGTTTTGCCCCATTCTACGACCTTTCTTGCCACAGTGCTTAGGTGAATCTCTGCCATTCTTATGTTAGTCACACCGTTGTAAAGTGAATCCCTTTACTTTCTCCTTGATTTTCCTTGTCAGAAGGTCACGAAAGGGGATCATGTGACTCCACAGCCGTCATAAATATGAGCCGGTTGCCACGCATCTGAATTTTGATCCCGGGGATGTTGCATTGGTTGTGTGAAAAAACCGATCCTAAGTCCCTTTTTTTTCATGCCATCGTAACCTTGATCCGTCACTAAACAAACCGTTATAAGTCGAGGTCTAAACTCCTTAGAAATTCTTGGCTTTGATCACTGGAGGAGGCAGATACACAACGAATTGCTCATTGCTTGATTGTCCTCTTTGTGATTTTCCAAGTTTGTGTTAACTCCCTTAAGTAGATTAACAGAGTTGGAAAGAACCTTGTAGGTCATCTAGTCCAACCCCCTGCCTAAGCAAAAGTCCCTACACCATTGCTGATACTCTTTCCAAAGCAAGCTCAGTTTATTAAAACCAAATTATTGGAGCAACCTGTCTGGGAAAATACCAGCCTACCTCTAAAACAAACAGGGGGACTTGGCATACCTGAGCTCGGGTTTTCTTGTTGGCACATTTTCTATGGTATTTCTTGATATGCCACCTGGTTGCGAGATATTTTATATTTTGAGAAGAGAGGATTACACCGGGAAGGCATAAGATCAAAGCCACCAACAACAGCATTAAGTTATAATGCCTCTCAAATGCATCCTGAGAAGGCCACACCTGAAGAGGCCACCTGGTTAATTCTTTTCTGATCTTAGCCTTGTGTTACCTGGAAGCCAAATATGGTTCATGTGAGTGCAGCTCTAGAGGGAGAGGAGCAATGGAGCTCGTGGCCATAGCTACATCCATTAATCAGTAGAGCTTGAAGGCACCTTAGAGGTTTTCTAGTCCAACCTCCTGCTCAAGCAGGAGATCCTATACCATTACAGATAAGTGCCTGTCCCAGTTTCTTCTTAAAAACCTCCAGCGATGGAGCAACCACAATTTCTGGTGGCAAGTTGTTCCATTGGTTAACTGTCCTCACTGTGAGGAAGTTTCTCCTTAATTCCACATTGCTTCTCTCTTTGATGACTTTCCATCCATTGTTTCTTGTCCTGCCTTCTGGTGCTTTGGAAAATAAGTTGACCCCCTTTTCTTTGTGGAAGACCCTCAAATATTGGAATACTGCCATCATGTCACTCTTGATCCTTCTTTTCTTTCGACTAGCCAGACCCAAATCCTGCAACCGTTCTTCATCTATATATATTTTATCTCCAGGCCTTTAATTATCCTAATTGCTCTTCTTTGCACTTTTTTTCCTAAAGTCTCACCACCTTTTAAACTCTGCATGCAAAAGGCAAAAGTCCACATTAAGTAAGAAAACCCAACATATCGTACTTCACATAATAATTGGTGGTTAGGATCGTCTTTGCACCAAATTGGTGGAAACAGGACCTCATTCCCACAGAAGAGATAGTGATAAAAAAGGTGCTTGAATGCATGGAGATGGACAGATTAACGATTGAGTTAAAAGATAAGGAAGAAACCAAATATTACATGATTTGGGGTACGTGGTATGAGTGGTTAGACAATAGATGTAAAGACTATAGATAAAGATGACTTAAGAGCGACAGGAATTATGTATATATGTAGATATTTGTGAAAAGGCAAAATATTATTATACAATACCATCATTCCAGACATTCTTCTAATTAAATTAAACCAGCTAGCAGTACCTGAACACACTTGTAAGTGGATCATAAGCTTCCTAACAGACAGGAAGCAGCAGGTGAAGCTAGACAGAAGCACATCTGACCCCTGTACAGGTGATTTCTGATTTTAAAAAATGCACAGCACCCACCCACCCCCAAGGCTGTGTGCTTTCTCCACTTCTCCCTATATACCAATGACTGTATCTGTTAAAATACTGAGGTTTGCTGATGACACAACAGTGATTGGTCCCCTCACCATCCTGGTTGCTCTTCTCTGTACTTTTTCTGGAGTCTCAACATCTTTTTTTTATAGTGTGGTGACCAAACCTGGATGCAGGAGTCTAAGGATGGTCTTGCAAGGGCTTTATAGAGTGGTATTAGTACCTCACTTTATCTTGTTTATATCCCTCTGTTAATACAATTTAGGATTGCATTGGCTTTTTTGGCTGCTGCTGCTGCACACGGCTGGCTCCTATTTATGCTATGCTGGCTGGGGAATTCTGGGAATTGAAGTCCACAAGTCTTAAAGTTGCCACGTTTGGGGACCCCTGTGTTATGATCTGGGAAGACTTTGTCCTTTGCAGCTACATTTTTAACTGCTAACTTCTCTAAACACTAGGCCAGTTTTTCAGTGGGTGGATTGCTAGCAGATTTTGGCATTCTTGGAAGGTTCTGGAAATTGCAGATAAGAGTCAACTACATTGTGATTTGTGTTCCTTGTGTTTATTTTGTATCACTTTTATTTCACTGGTGTTTCAGCCTCTCTTCCTTTCTAACCCATCCATAGGAAAGTGATTAAAATGACTTTTAAAATATTAAATATTTAAACATGCAAACCAGAAGTGCAGTGTTTATTATTATTTCTTTAAATAAGTTTAGGTTAAGACTGATAAGAGTTTCAGTTTTTCTGATTAAAAAAAATGCTTTGATTTAACATGTTTGCTTTTAGCTCGGACAGGGGTTATCTTCTTACCATTCTCATTGGGAAGCTGGTTCAGTGTCAAAAAAGGACACCCCACCCCTTTCTAGATAACGTTCTTTCATTTAAAATATGTCTTTAGGCTTGTCTAAGGAGCTGATACAGCCCGAATGGTCCTTCAAAACAGTTTATGTAGGTGACCCTTATGCTATTTGGTAGCTCCACTTGATCTGAGATTTTTTTTAAACTTAGCACCTTGAAGATGTGTGGACTTCAACTCCCAGAATTCCTTAACCAATATGGAATCAGGCTGGAAACTAGGAGAAGATGAGTTCTAGTCCCACCTTAGGCAGGAAAGCTGGCTAAGTGACTTTGGGCCAATCTCCGGGATACGAGGAGTTCTAGTCCTGCCTTAGGCATTGAAAGTCAAGTGGGTGACTTGGGCCAATCATCAAGAGGCAGTAAGTTAGAGTCCTGCATTATGCATGTAAGCCGCTGGATGACTTTGGGCCAATCACTAGGAAAGAGGAAGTTCTAGTCCAGCTTTAGGCACAAAAGGCAGCTGGGTGTCTTTGGACCAATCACCAGGAGATGTGAATTCTAGTCCTGCCTTAGACATGAAAGCCGACTGGGTGACTTTGGGCAAGTCCCTTTCTCAGTCCATCCCACCTCACAGGGTTGTTGTTGTAGGAAAAATAGGAGGAGAAAAGTCAGGTCTGTTTTCCCAACTTGGAGTTACATATAAAGCAATAAAGATGGGATAAAAAATTTAATTAAAATAAATACATTTGGATTAAGATTAGGGACAGCGCAGAGTCCTGTTCAAGTGGGGAGCCCAGGATCTCTCACTTATGGGCCCTGAGACTCAGCCATTCTTCTCTGTCTGTCTGTCTCTGTATAGTGCAGTGTTGGTGTGGTGTCAGGGTTTTCAATTCAATGTGTGGAGTGTGAAGGATGTGTGTTTGTGTTTATTTTCATGGTCATGATGTGCACTGAAGAAGGTGTTTGATTTCGTTGTATGAGGTGCAATGATAATAAAGTAAACTAAACTCTCTCTCTCTCTCTCTCTCTCTCACACACACACACACACACACACACACACGAACTCGGAGGTCCTGGCAGACTTAAGTGTAGTCTGCAGTTCAGATAGGCCTTCTGGAAGGCTGGTGGGTCTTCATGGCTCATAGGCTTGGTAGAAAACAGGCATGGGAAGTTAAGCGCAGCCTCATCTAGCATCGCAGCCCGATCGTTGGGCGAGCAGTTCTGCCTCCTTTAATGTCTCCCCGCAGTACCTGGGGTTCCTCTTGGCAGATTTTGGCAGGGAAATCAGCAGGTGCCTCCCCAATCTGCTTCCATTTAGTCGGCTGTCTCCTCGACCCGTTTCCGGGAAGAAGACAGATTTTAGTTTTCACTGCCTCCCATCTTTTAAAACAGAGACGGAGGGATCGATGGCCCCTGTTGGACTTCAGCTCCCAGAATACCCCAGCCAACTCCTCCCAACAGCAGCAAGAAAAGTCGTAAAACGGGGCAAAACTCCATTTAAAACAAATGTCTCACTTAGCGACATAAAAATGGGGCCCAATTGTGGCTGTAAGTCAAGGACAACCTGTAATAATAGTTTGACAACTTGGAAAATGGCTGAATCTCCAGGTAGTTTCAGAGGAAACTAAGGAAATACTTGAAAATGAAGGTTAAAGTAGATCAATAGAGTAAGCCTCAACTTACAAGAGTTCATTTAGTGACCGTTCCAAGTTACAGCAGTACTGCGACCATTTTTCACACAACTGTTGCAGCATCCCCGCAGTTACATGATCAATATCCAAATAGTTGGCAACGGACTCATATTTATGACATTTGCAGTATCCAGTGTGATCCCCTTTTGTGACCTTCTGACAAGCTGAGTTCAACGGGGATGCCAGATTCACTTAACAACAGTATGACTCACTTAACAACTGAGGTGATTCACTGAACAACTGGTGCAAGAAAGGTCATAAAACAGGGCAAAACTCACTTAGCAACAGAAATTCTGGGCTCAATTGTGATCTTGAAGTCGAGTACTACCTGTACCTTGATTTGGAAAAGAAAAGGTACTCAACAGATAAGTTTGGTTTCTTTTCCAGCTTACAAATTCTTTTTTTTTTAATTTAACTGCTTGCTAGTATTTATTTTATTGTTAAAGCTCTTTAGCACTGTTGGAAAAATAGGACATAAATATAGAATGTTCAAAGCTAAAAAACAAACAGAAAATAATTTGTTTTGTGTGGACTTTCTTAAGCTGCTTTACTATGTGTTTCCAATTAAAATCAAATTCTTTGTCCATTTCTGCAAAAATCCTGTCTGTCCTTTGTCCTTGTGTATTGGTTTGAAACAACATTTGCAACCCAAGTTCATAGTACCAGGGAAAGAAAGGGATCTTATCCAGTTGTTATGAAATAACTCCCAGGTTCTGATTGTAACCGTCAAGAAGAAACACCTTTATTTTTACAAAGGTGAGATTAGAATAAAAACAATCCCTCGTTGGAGCTCAGTAAATCAGTGAAAGAAGTAACATGACTAATGCTATCTCATACGGCTCACAAAGAAAACATGTGAAATTGGATTTCAAAACATATTTATATATATATTTAACAGATTTGTGTTTGAAATCAAATGTTCTCCTTTATGGAGTCAAGCAGAGGGTTGATGAGAGGACCTCCCAGGTCCCTTCCACCCCTAAGTTTCTACTAAAAATAAGAGGTCTTCCATCTTTAAGTTTCTGAACCATTTTTAGATAGGTGGACTTCAACTCCCAGAATTCCCCAGCCAGCCAACCAACCTCCTTCTCCTCCACAATCCCCACTCCCTTCTAACACTTGTGATGTTACCTGGTTGGGTAATAAAATGTCTGCAAAGAAACAACCATGCTCAGAGAGCTCCTGGAATCCTACTCTGTTGGTCCTGTTGACACATACACAGGAATATTATGAAAATAGAGATTAATCCTGCTCATTTTCAGTGGAACTCGGATTAAAAAGCCACGTTGTGCGTTCTAACAGCCTCGAGCTTACGTCTTTCAAAAACCCATGAATATTGTTGTCTTTTTTTTTTTTTAAAGACACTTATTTGGACGTAGGCTTGTCCTGCTACTCCATGAGTCTGACAGTCATCTGGTCAAACAACAATGCTAAATCTTGAAAAACTGATCCGTAGCAGGCTTAGTACAAAGGCCTTTAAGCATCAACTTTGAAGAAATAGCTATTATTGCCGTACTCAATGAAACAGAAGTTAACACGTATATGAGACATTCAGTGAATCACACACATTTTATAAAAGCCTTATTTAACACTGAGTCATTTAAAAAAGGGCAGATTTTCCATTGTTCTGTAGTAACAGCATGCATTTGTGGGTTTCTTATATAAAACACATTCAGTAAAGTATTTTAATTTCATGAAGGCTAATCACTAAAAGATTGGCTTTCTTGAGCAATCAACCGGACCACTTGTGTCTGAATTCAAGCAGTTTATTATACTACCCTGTTTCCTCGAAAATAGGATCTACCCTGAAAGTAAGCCCTAGCTTGATTTTTATATGTGAGCCCAATATAAGCCCTACCCCCCCCCCAAAAAATAAGCCCTAATTAAGACCCCATCCACTCCAGAGTGAATGGATAAAATTAATCTGGGTGGGATTTGGGATGGTGGTTGGAACTGCCCTATACTTACCTTTGGACAGGTTAGCCGCGGGCCTTGTCACACCCCAACACCTTTCTTGCTGGGCCATTTTTTCTGCAGATGGCCAAGGCTTTCCTGAAGGCTACTGGAGCAGATAAGATAAGTTTCTTTTGGATCGATCCTGAAGCTTCAGGAAAACCTTGACTGGCCACATAAGAAGTTCCTGAAGCGCCTCAGATTGCCGAAAAGGAGACTGGGAGCGACACGCGCAGGTAAGGTTAGTTCAGTGGAGGACGTCCCCCAAATTAAGACCTGGTGCCTTGTTTGGTGGCAAAACAAATTATAAAAGTAAAAAAAGACAGGGTCTTTATTTTTGGGGACACACAGCATCCATTCGCGATAGCCTGCGAAGTTGGCCAGACAATTTGGCCAGACACATCCATTAGCTTGGATTTTGGCATTCTTGCCTGACTGTTTTTTGGTGATTTCTCTTTTTTCATAGTGTATCAAGTGTAAAATTAGAAAGGAAAAACCATGGGAAAAGTAATGAAGAGAGGGGAGGCGAAAAGGAAGGGATTAGGTTGTAACGGGAGAAAAATGAAGAAAGGGGAAGGCTTTGATTTTCGACTCTGTTTCGCACAGAAGGTAAAAATTGGCAACACATTTTTTGTAGCTTTTACACATTGGTATGTACAAGCCACTTCCATAACCATAAGCCTGTCTGGTTTACAAAAGCAGAATCAAAGTTCCATTTTTTTTTCTGTTCTCATTCCAAACCACAAAATTTGGAAGCAATTTCAAAATAGAAACAAAAATTAAACATAATCTCTTATTTGGAGAAAAGAATCTGTTTAACCATGTCTGGCTCTCTTTGCTGTAGGGGAATAATATTCATTTTCGCCTTTTCAAATCTAGTCCAGAACATTGTATGGCTGCTATTCCCACTTAACCGTCACAGCGTCCCCTGTGATCCAAACTCAAGACGCTTGGCAACTGCCTCAAATGTTGTGCAACGTCCTGGGGGGGGTGTCAACATGACCCCCTTTGGCAAGCAAAATCCACAGGGAAAGCAGATTCACTTAAATGACCGTTCTGCTAATTTAAGAACCGCAGTGATCCGCTTAACGACCGTGACAAGAAAAGTCATGAAATGGAGCAAAACTCACCAAAGAAATGTCTCGCTTAGCAGCAGAAATGCTGGGCTCCATCCATGGGGGTCATAAGTCAAGGACTACCTGTCCAGGCCTCGCACATTGTGGAGGAGAGTCGCCCGAGAGGAGGCTCACTTGCTGTGTCTGACCGACTAAATGTAGATTAAATGACTTAAAGGGTATCTATCATTCGAGCTGCCGTAATCCAATTTTAGCAATCCAATTTCACTTGGAGCTTTCCGAGCTCATGGCCCAGTCCATTCAAAGGGAGAAGATTTTCATTAATGGGGATGAGCATTTATTGAGATGGTGAACTTCATCCCAGGTGAGATTTCACATCCTTCACGGTTTTTCATGGAGAAGTGAGATTTAATATGATTGCTGCCTCCCGTAAGATAGTTTATTTGATTGTCCACGCACCTTGTACAACAAAATTAAATGCCATCTTCATAGATCATAGAATCATTTATTGGCCAAGTGTGATTGGACACACAAGGAATTGGTCTTGGTGCAAATGCTCTCAGTGTATATAAAAGCTACCAGTGATTAATAAAATAGAATAGAATAGAGGAACAAAATAGGAATAGAATAGAAAATAGGAATAGAATAGAATAGAATTTTGTATTGGCCAAGTGTGATTGGACACACAAGGAATTTGTCTTGGTGCAAATGCTCTCAGTGTATAAAAGCTTCAAGTGATTAATAGAACAAAATAGAATAAGGAATAGAATAAAATAGAGAATAGAATAGATTATAGGAACAAAATTGGAATAGAATAGAGCAAAATAAGGAATAGAATAAAATAGAGAATAGAATAGAATAGAATTCTTTATTGGCCAAGTGGGATTGGACACACAAGGAGTCTGTCTTGGTGCAAATACTCTCAGTGGACAAAATTAAAAGATACTTTCATGAAGAGTCTAATCATCAGGTACAAAGGACACTTAACGATAGTCATAGGGCACAATAAACAATCAATATACATCCAGTGTACAATGTAACTTTACAAATAAAACACAAACACACATCCTTCACATTCTATGCAAGTGAATTGAAAACCCCTGATTGTCAACTACTAAAACATTCCTAGGCCTGTTTTAGTAGTTGCCGTAAAAAGAGGGGGTGGGGGGAGAGGAGGAAATCTGGAAGAGCAGGGCAGCGGTTTGGAAGCAAAAGTACATTCCAACTTTTTATCTTTAAAAGATTGTAACTAAACTACCAGAGCTTCCCCCCCCCCCATATATTTAATTGGAGAACGTGATTGATGACACCCAGCCTGTGAAGGTACTCAGTTGGGGAATCTGATTTATGACACATCCAGGGGAAAGGGGGGGAAACGGGGTCACAGGCCTGTAAATGAGGTAGGCCAGACTTGGCGTCATACAGGGCAGGGCCAGTATGTCAGCTGTAATAAAATCCTTTGAAGTTGGTTGAAGTTTGACTAGACAATCATTTAATTAGGGCACCGGCTGGAATCCTGACACTGATATTGCATTAATATCGCACTGTACAGTAGAATTCAATAAAGTTACTGCTATAGGAAAAAACTGGGAATGTAGAACAATTGTATGTGTGTTTTATTTTTTTCCCACCCCGTGGATATTTTTCACATTGGTCTGAGTTTTCAGCCGCTTCAGATTTACCCGCTCACATACAGAAAGGGGAAAAAAAAGGATTCTGGTTTTCTCCGAGTGTTGCCTTTTCCAACCATAACTCCATTCCCAGCCATGACATTCAGTTGGATTGATGCCCTCTTGAAATATGGGGTGCTTGGTGGTCTCTGAGCTTGGTGGGGTTTTTTGGCAGACATTTCATGACCCAAGTAAGGAACATCATCAGTGCTAGAAGGGAGTGGGAGAACCGTGGGGTCCTTGGTGGTCTCTGAGCTTGGTTGTTTCCTGGCAGACATCTCATCATTCAACTAGGGAACTTCATCAGGGCTAGATGGAAGGAGGATTTGGGGGAGGGGGAGGAGGACTGTGGGGTTCTTGATGGTTTCTGAGCTTGGTTGTTTTTTCCCCCAGACCTCTCATGACCCAACTAGGGAACATCATCAGTGTCAGAAGGCTTTTAGCATTGATATGTAACCTGGTTGGGTCATGAAACATCTGAAAGGAAACCACCCAGCTCAGAGAACACCAAGGACCCCACAACCCTTCCTCCCTTCCCTTCCCTTCCCTTCCCTTTATTCCTTCTCCTTTCTCTTCCTCCTCCTTTCCAAACCCCCCTCCCTTCAGGCACTGATAATGTTCCCTAGTTGGGTCATGAAACGTCTGCAAGGAAAACACGCAGCTCGGAGAGCAGCAAGGACCCCACAGCTCAGCCCTGAGGTGCAAGTATTTTTTTCTTTTAGTTCCCTTGAAGTATATTATTTTAAAAAAGCACATGAATGTTTGAAATGAGCTTAATTGGCCTGTTTACCTTGCTGAAAGAACAAATAGAGTTGAAACAGGGAGTTTAATGCATCTTGCAAAGATTTCCAGTTCACCAAAATTATTTACGAATCCGAAAGCACACAAGCTGCTGCTACTCCCTGTGAAGATAGTTGCCAGAGACATTTCTTCTGAGACCCCCCCACATTCCCCCCCACTCCCAAAACATACATATGGCTTCCCTCCCCCTCTTTCTCTGCAACCCCCTCCCCGCTTCGGTGTGGCAGCCAAATAACAACCCAATTAGGATGCTAACTCCCATCACCCACAGCCTGGCAGCAGCAGGGGATGCAACAGCCCCCCCCCCCCCCCCCTNGCCTGGCAGCAGCGGGGGATGCAACAGCCCCGCCCCCCCGCCCCGTTATGGGAGCTGTTACTCACTCTTAAGTACTTACTACTCATTGTTGAAGCCTTAAGCCTTGTGATTCCTCTCTTGCTCCTCTTCCACTCGTGACAATGAAAACCTTTGCAAAAATGGTTTGAATTCAAAACAATTTGAGCTCAGAGTGAATTGTGATGGGAGCTTTTTAGCTTTGGAGCCTGAAACCATTTTGCAAGCTCCCCTGTTCACAGGCCATCCTCGCCTTAACAACGGTTTGCTTAGGGACTATTCAAAGTTACGATGGCAGTGACCAAAGCGACTTACGACGGGTTTTTCAAACTTCAGTGACCCTTGCAGCATCCCTATATACTCTTACCTCCATTGTTAAGTGAATCACTGTGGTTGTTCAGTTAGCAACACGGTCGTAAAGTGAATCTGGCTTCCCCCCTTGACTTTGCTGGTCAAGAGGTCACAAAAGGGAATCACATGATCCCCAGTATACTGAGAGCAGCGTAAAGATGAGTCAGTTGCCAAATATCTGAAGGTAATTGAGGTAAGCATGGGTCTGTGTGTGTGTGTGTGTGTGTGCTGCAATGGTCATAAGTGTGAAAAACAGTTGTAAGTCACTTTTGGTGCTGTTTTAACTTCAAGCAGTCAGCAAAACGAATGGTTGCAACTCAAGGATTATTTGTGTTCCATTAATTTATTGTGTTCTATTTATGATATTTATTGTTATTAAAGTTATACAGTAGCAGACTGACAAATTTTGGCATTTGAGAAGATTTATAAAGAACAGAAGAGGGAGAAAAATATTCATATCTGTAGTACTTGATATTTATATTTATTATAAATATAAATATCTATTCAGACTTAATTGGCAGGTTTCAAAGTTCCCCATGGTGGAAAGTTTTCCTCGTAGTTGTATTGACCTGCTGTTTGTTCACCTAATATTTACTATTTATTTATCTAATCTCTCTAGCCACCCATGTCACAAAACAAGCGATTGTATAATTCTATAAGATTAGAGAAACGATGAAATCCTAAGCAAAACCACTCAGTCATATTTAATCTACCATGCTCTACAGCAAATTATTAAATTGTTTTGGGTGAGGTAAATGTTCTGTTTTAGTAAAACCCCATGCATTACTAATAATGCAAGAATTAAAGCTTTCAACTTGTAGATTTGGGGGCATAACATAAAAAGGAGCATGAAACCATCCAGCTAATTAAGATCCCTCCATTGAAGCAGAAATCAAAACCCTCAACTCTTTTTATCATAACACAGGTGTTTTAACAGAATAAATAGTAGGAAGGGACCTTGGAGGTCTTCTAGTCCAACACACACCCCCACCCCACCCCATCCCATTTTGTGGAGTCCCTTTGTAAATGCAAAGGACTTGCATGTATTCTGGAACAGGTTTAATTTCTTTACCAATTGTGGTTTCCTAAAATAAATTTTTGGGCAAGTCATATCACACCATCAGGGCCTTAAGCAGCAAAATTAGTATTTGGATAACTCTCTTTTTGGTTTTTCTTTTTGTTTTGCAAGTTCTGGAATTATCCAAAGAAAAAATGGGCATTGAATAACTGATATTAAGCCAACATGGATCTTTTCTACTTCACCCCCCCCCCCAAAAGTTGGAGAAGCTTTTATCAATCTAGGTTCGTCTGCAGAATACTGTACCCATCAAACTCTGTGTTACTCCAGTGTGGGAGTAACTATTCAACAACTCGACATATATTTTTTTTAATTCTTTTCTGCTGTCAAAATGTTCTCATTTGCTAAGAGCAAAAGTATTGGGAGTTTTCTGTTTTCTCACTTTAAGACACATTCATTTTGTCTTCTTTCCAATCCCCCCATATGTTTGGTTCTTAATAGATTTAGAGAGTTTTGAGTCAGTATTAATATCTTTTAACACAGGCTTGGATAATAATTTGGTGTTTTTTTTCCTTTTTATACCTCGCAAGTTGCAGGAATTTTGTTTTCCTTCCTGCGTTGAACGTACAGAGCATGATGGCTTCGTGCTGTTGGGGAACACTACCCCCAAAAAACTTAAATCAGAATTACCTGGAACTTTGGGGCACAATTGTGGTCGTAAACCGAGGACTGGCCCTAGAACAGATTGACTGAACAACCCTTCGCCTTCCCATGGCCAGCTCTCTCTGGCATGCAGACGCATGCCGTGACTTCGGCTGGATTCCCATGGGAAACTGGTATAGCCGGGGAGAGGCAAGGCCAATTTTCTATCTGGATGAAGGCTTGCATTAGTTACTTCCTCCCTCATTAACTTCATTTTTTCCCCTCCGTCCTTCGGCAGCTCTCGGCTGGGGTGGAAGGAGAGCTGCACTGGATTCTGGGCTTGAACGTGGTATGCCGTTCTCACGCGGCCCGTGGGGTGAGGAGGAGGGAGCATGGGGAGGTTCTCAGCAATGCAGACCCCAGCCAGGGATGTCCTTGGGTTACGGCGATCTCCCTTGCCCACCCATTTGGCTGGACACTGTTCTTTTTATATCGTATCTATCAATCTATCTGTCCCCCATCCATCCATCCATCCATCCTGTCTATTCCCCCTATTTCTGTTTNCGATCTCCCTTGCCCACCCGTTTGGCTGGACACTGTTCTTTTTATATCGTATCTATCAATCTATCTGTCCCCCATCCATCCATCCATCCTGTCTATTCCCCCTATTTCTGTTTCTCTCTGTCTATCTGTCTGCATCTATCCATCATCTTTCTCTCTCATGTCTGTCTGTATAGCAATCAATCATCGAGATCATCTGTCCATCAATCTACTGTTATCTATCATTTATCATATCTATCATCTATCTATATCATTTATATCCATCATTTATATCCACGTCTATTTTTTTCACTCTTTCGGTCTTCCTTTTGGTCCAGCTATGTCTAAGTCTGTCTATATCCTTTGTTGATGAGGAAGGAAAGGAAGGAAGGAAGGAAGATTTCTATGAGGAAGAGATGAAAGAAGGAAGAAAGGAAGGAAAAGGAAGGAAGAACTTGATGAGGAAGGAAGGAAGAACTTAAGGCCCAGTCCCACTGGCCGACGGACGCAAAACGTATGCATAAAGGACACAGCGGACAAGCAAAATTTCTGGGGTGGCTCCATCCGTGCATCCGCCTCCAAAAAGTGCAAAAAATTGCATAAGACAGAACGCGGAAATAGACGTAGTGAGTAGCGGGTATGTTAAATCGCAGATTTCATAGGAAGCCTCGAGATGGAGAGCGGATGACATCTCCGAAGGGCTTCCGTGGGGAGAATGCAAGCGGAGGCAAAGCGGTATGAAGGCGGATGTATCATGTACCGCCTAGAGGAAACGAAGGAGAACATGACGAGCGGAATGTAATATGGATTTCGCGCGCTCGGATGATGTATTCGGATGCAAACCGTTCACGGTGATCCTTCTAATTTCGCGTGCTAACAACGCGTGTAGACGTTTCTGTGTACGCTTTCTCTTCCTCCCTTGTCGTTTCAGCTGCAGCGGTTGTGAGTTGAGAGATTGCCAGAGGATACAGAGAGGATACAGCGAACTTTAACGGATGTAAAACGGACATAGAACGTCTGTTGAACTCGGAGTCGTGATTTACATCGTACACGCGGAAAGTTCATCTTCACATATAAGTTTGTGCAGCTCAAAACTTCTAGCGCGGATGAAATCTCCCACACAGTGGACGGATGCTCGACGGATAGAGCATTATGAAACACTACGGCAATGAAACACAAGGATGCAGTCGCATTTTCCGAATGGAGCGCAGCTTTGTTTTAAAACGATTTGATACATCTCATTTGCATCTGTAATATGGCAGTGGGACCGGGCCCTTTAAAGGAAGGAAGGAAGAGAAGGAAGAGGAAGAAAGGAAGGAAGAGGAGGATAGGAGAGGAGGTGTTTTATAGGAGGGAGTGGGGAAAGAAGGAAGAAAAGGAAGGAAAATGAAGGAAGAACTTGATAAGTGAAGGCAAGGAAGAACGGTGAGAGGAAGAAGAAGATTTTATGAGGGAGGGAGGGAGGAAGAAAGTGAGAAAGGAAGGAAAAGGAAGGAAGAACACGAGGGAGGAAGGAAGGAGAAACTTGAAGAAGGAAGGACTTGAAAGAAGGAAGAAAAGGAACGGACTTGATGAGGAAGGAGAAAAGATTTTTATGCAGGGAGGAGAGAGAGGAAGAAGGAGAGGAAAAGGCAAGAAGAACTTGATGAAAGGAAGGAGAGAAGCTTGAAGAAGGAAGGACTTGACAAGGAAGAAGGAAGCTTGAATACCATCTTCTCTCTGTGTGTCTTGGGAGATGTTCAGGGATGACTCCGCTTGCCAAGGTCAAGTCACAGAGTTGAACAGCTCCTGTCATCGCTGGGTGCAATGCTTTTGTTGTCACTTTTTCTTTTTAAATAAACTGGTGTTCTCAATTTTGCTTGCCGTCCCTGCTTTAATCTCTTTCCAGGACCGTCTGGGTTTCTGGCAGATTACTGGCAAGGCCAGCAGCTTGCTCTGCCCAGAGGGAGGGAGCGAGGCGCTGGGGGGGGTGGTGGGGGGGTGAATGAGCTAAACATGATATACCTTCAGGTGGTGTCCTGCCGAAGGTCTGCCTAGGCTGCGGTCCTCCTTGCCCTTTTCCCTATCCTGGAACAGATGGGGAGAAGGGCTTAGCACATGTGGATTTGCACGTGGGGAGGTTTTCTGAGCCACGGCAGGCAGTCATCAACAAAAGCCTCCTTCCCAGCGTAAGGTTGGACAAAGTGGAGGGGGGGGTGTCTTCAGGGAGACCTTCTTTTGAAGGGGTCCAGATCCTTGCCTCCCAATCCTTGCTAAGCTAGATCGAAGACTGAGCGTTCAATGCTAACCACGGCTCGTCTCTGCCCTGCATTGCTTCACAGCTTGCCTTCAGAAATTGTGGGAGCTTCATCCCTGGAGGCTTTCAAGAAGAGACTGGGCTGCCCTCTGTCCGAAATGGTCTAGGGTCTCCTGCTTGGGTGGGGGAGTTGGACTAGATGACCTACAAGGTCCCTTCCAGCTCTGTTAATCTGTTATTAAGAGACTGGACTGCCATCTTTCTGAAATGGTCTAGGGTCTCCTGCTTGGGTGGACAGGGGTTGGACTAGATGATCTAGAAGGTCCCTTCCAATTCTGTTATTCTGTCAACATCTTGAGGCCCCCTTGAGTGGTTCAGCTACCTTGGTGATTCTCAAATGCAACAGGTGGCCGTGAGAATCCAGCTTTGGGTCTGAGGGTTAGGATTAGGGGAAGCTCTTGCCACATTATAATGTGAATTTTAGAAATGTAGATTGATTGGTTCAGGCAGGGCATTTGTCTCTGTCCTGAAGATTTAGCAGAAATGAAATAATGGCCTGCCTCGGGGTATAAAATGCATGAGCTACGTGTTTGCACAAGACGTACATTAGGGCAGGAGGATCTGTGTTATTTTGACCCACGGTGGAAATCTATGTTGCTAACAAGTCTTACAGAATGACTATGGATGGTAACCTCTGAACTTGGAGGGTTTTTTGCAGCTGGGGGATCAGGAGGAGGACTGTGGGGTCCTTGGTGCTCTCTGAGCTGGGTTGTTTTCTTGGAGACATCTCCTAACCCGACTAAGTAATGTCATCAGGGCTTAAAGGGAGGGGGAGGAGGACTGTGGGGCCCTTGGTCCTTTCTGAGCTGGGTTGTTTCTTGCAGACGTTTCATGACCCAGTCAGGTAACATCGTCAGTGCTAGAAGGGTTTGGGAGGAGGAAGAGAGGACTGTGGGGGTCCCTGGTGCTCTCTGAGCTGGGTGGTTTCCTTGCAGACGTTTCGTGACCCAGTTAGGGAACATCTTCAGTGCTAGAAGGGAGGAGGAGGAGGACTGTGGGGCCCTTGATGCTCTCTGAACTAGGTTGTTCTCTTGCAGACATTACCCAAGTAGGTAACATCTTCAGGGCTAGGAGGGAGTGGAGTTTGTGGAAGANCTTGCAGACGTTTCGTGACCCAGCTAGGGAACATCATCGGTGCTAGAAGGGTGTAGGGTTTGTGGAGAGGAGGAGGAGGAGGAGGAAGAGGAGGAGGACTGTGGGGTCCTGGCTGTTCTCTGAACTGGGTCATTTCCTTGCAGACGTTTCATGACTCAACTAGGCAACATCTTCGGGGCTAGGAGGGAGTGGGGTTTGTGGAGAGGAGGAAGAGGAGGGGGACTGTGGGGGTCCTTGGTGCTCTCTGAGCTTGGTGGTTTCCTTGCGGACGTTTCGTGACCCAGCTAGGGAACGAGGACGGCCCTTACGAAGCATTTGTGCTGTCTTCCTCTCCAGGGTGGCCTTGAATTCTGATTCCCACCCCATGAGTCACTCGTGGGCTGAAGTCACATGCCCAGATCCGGTGAACTCAAAACCACAAGACTCTGGGATACACAGTTTTTCTTTTGGCCTTCCTTGCACATGTGTTTGTGTCTGTGTGTGTGTGTTTCCACCCAACATCCTTCTCTGTTGAGCAGATGTCTTTAGAATAGAATGGAAGGGAAGAGAAGAGAAGAGAAGAGAAGAGAAGAGAAGAGAAGAGAAGAGAAGAGAAGAGAAGAGAATAATTTTATTGGACAAGTGTGATTGGACACACAAGAATTTGTCTTGGTGCAAATGCTCTCAGTGGACATAAATGAAAGGATACATTCGTCAAGAGTCAAGAATCATCAGGTGCAACACTTAATAATAGTCATAGGGTACAATAAGAATAGAATAGAATAGAATAGAATAGAATAGAATAGAATAGAATAGAACAGAATTCTTTATTGGCCGAGTGTGATTGGACACACAAGGAATGGAAGAGGAGTTTATGATTTTATGTTTTTGTATGTGTTTGTGTTTAAAAATAAAAAAACTTTATTTAAAAAATAATAGTCATGGGGTACAATAAGAATAGAATAAGAATAGAATAGAATTATTTTATTGGACAAATGTGATTGGACACACAAGAATTTGTCTTGGTGGACAAATGCTCTCAGTGGACATAAATGAAAGGATACATTTGTCAAGAGTCAAGAATCATGAGATATGACAATAACAGTCATAGGGTACAATAAGCAATTAAATCATACTAGGTGTCAGGATTCTGGCAGTTACCCCAATTCGAATAGAAAGAATGAGAACAGAAAATAGAATAAAATAGAATGCAGAAAAGAATAGAATAGAATGAATATATAACAGAATAGAATTAGAATAGAAATAGAATTCTCCATTGGCCAAGTGTGACACAAGAAATTTGTCTTGGTGCAAATGCTCTCAGTGGCCATAAAAGGAAAGAGACATTTGTCAAGAGTCAAGAGTTATCAAGCACAACATTTAATGATAGTCATAGGTACAAATAAGCAATCAAATCCTACTAGGAAACAGTCTATAGAAATCGTGAGGATGCAAGTGACAAAGTTACAGTCATACAGTCACAATTGAGAGAGGATGGGTGATAAGGAGGGATAAGAAGATGAATAGCTATCGTAGTGCAGACTTTGTAAATAGGTGGACAGTGTTGAGGGAATTAGTTGTTTAGCAGAGGGATGGCATTGGGGAAAAACCTGTTCTTGTGTCTAGTTGTTCTGGTGTGCAGGGCTCTACAGCGTTGTGTTGAGGGAAGGAGTTGAAACAGTTTATGTCTGGGCTGTGAAGGGTCTGTAGATATTTTCACAACCATCTTTTGGACTCGTGCAGGATACAGGTCCTCCATGGAAGGCAGGTTGGTAGCCATGTTTTTTTCTGCAGTCCTTTCCAGTGAGTCCTTCTTCCTTCTCATGAGGTGGCCAAAGTCTTTGAGTTTCATCTTCAGGATCTGGCCTTCTAAAGTGGAGTCAGGGTTGATCTCCTCTAGGTCTGACCAGTTGGATCGCCTTGCAGTCCAAGAGTCTTCTCCAGCATCAGAGTTCAAAGGCCTCCATTCTTTGGCGCTCAGCCTTCCTCATGGTCCAACTTTCACAGCCATACGTTGCAACTGGAAAAACCACAGCCTTGACTAGAGGCACTTGTGTTGGCAAGGAGATGTCTTTGCTTTTTTAGTATGCTATCTAGCTTTGCCATAGCTTTCCTCCCCAGGAGCAAGCGCCTGAAGGGTTAATTCCATATTATTAATTGTATAATGTATGTAAATTACATAAATTATAATTTAATAATAATATAATTTAATTTAATATAAATTGTTACGGCCACACTTGGAATTGTGCATCCAGTTTTGATTACCACGATGTAAAAAAAGATGTTGAGATTCTAGAAAGAGTGCAGAGAAGAGCCACAAAGATGATGGGGGAGGCTGGAGGCTAAAGCTGTGGTTGGCAACTACTGGGCTGGGGGACCACTGGTGGTCCGCGAGAAAATTTTGGTGGTCCACAGAGAAATGTCCCCCCCAAAGCAATTAATCCAGGCTGTGCGGGAACACAAGGCTGCACCGCCCACATGGCCCCCGGGAACACAAGGCCTGTGTCGCTTGCATTGTGAACAACACGAGGTAGTGAGGGGAGGGGGGCAAGGGTAGAGGGGAGGAACTTGCCCCACTCGCCCCATGCGCCTCGCCTGGCCACCGGGCTGCTTCTTTCCGATTCTTTCTTCTGCTTTTGGCTGCACGCAAGGAAAGCAGCCCAAGTCTTTCTTTCTCTCCCCCAAACTCCGCCAGAAATGAGTCTTTGGGACCCTGCAAGGCCTCCTGCTCCAAGAGGCTCCAAAGACTCATTCCTGGTGGAGTTTGGGGAAGAGAAAGAAAGACTTCTGCGGCTTCTGCTGCTTTCCTTCCATGAAGCCAAAAGTCTCTCTCCCTCTCCCCCTGAGAATGGAGCAGGAGACGGTATCCTGCGATCCCAAATAAAGAACGATCGATCGGTAGGAAAACGGGGTGGGGGATTTTCCTGCAGACTTTTTTGGGGATTTTCCCAGGGTCTCTGGTTGGTGGGATTTAAAATGATGAGTTTGGTGGTCCCTGAGGTCCAAAAGGTTGGCGACCCCTGGACTAAAGCATATCAAGAACGGTTGCTGGAATTGGGTATGTCCAGTTTAATGAAAATAAGGACTCGGGGAGGTAATATTTGAGGGGCTGCCCCAAAGAAGGGGGGTTGTCAGCCTATTCTCCAAAGCAACAGAAGGCAGGAGAAGAAGCAAAGGATGGAAACTAATCCAGGAGAGAAGCAACTTGGAATTAAAGAGAAACCTCTGAACAGGGAGGACAATGAACCAGTGGAACAGTTGGCCACCAGAAGTTCTGGTTGCTCCATCGCTGGAGGCTTTTAAGAAGAGATTGGACAGCCATTTGTCTGAAATGAGCAGGGTCCCTTCCAACCCTGTTTTCTGAGTCTTTCGCTGTAAAAAGCGAGTTGTTATACCGAAAAAAAATATGGACATCTGTCCCTTTTTCCACCCTGAAGACCATTGGCAGCATCTCCATGGATACCTGATCAAAATTTGGCAGACTTGGCAACTGACTGTCATTTACGACTGTCTCAGCATCCCAGGAGGTTGGACTAGATGACCTACAAGGTCCCTTCCAACTCTGATTATCTGTTCACTGTTGAGGGTTACGCGATGATGCCCCTTTTGCAACCTCCAAGTCAAATGGGGAAGCCACATTCACTTAACAACCTTACGACTCATTAGCGACTGCAGTGATTCACTTCAGAACCGTGTCAAGAAAAGCCACAAATTGGGGCAAAACCAACTTTTAACTGTTTCACTTAGCAACATTTTGGGCGCCCTTAGGGCTGTTAGTGGAGGATTGCTTGTACCTGCAGGTCCTTCCTTCGTGATGTGATCTCCCCATTTTTTTTTTTTTTTCGGAGTCTCCATTCCTCCCTCGGACATCCTGAGGCAGCAGGGTTCCTGAGGATGAATGCAGAAATGTACAAATAAAATAAAATACATGTAAAATGCAAGGTCTTGTCCTGGCCCAAAGGAGGAATGAGCAATCTCTTTTTGTCTGTGGAAAGTCAGCGCTTGTTTAAACATATCCACATACTCGTGATGGGTTTTTTTTTGGGGGGGGGGAAATGCNCAGCGCTTGTTTAAACATATCCACATACTCGTGATGGGGTTTTTTTTGGGGGGGGGGAATGCACACTGGCATGATCAAATCTCCCTTTTCTGGCATTGCCAAGGCCAGTCACGTGCGTAAGTGGCATGCCAGCTCCCCATTTCCCTGCACCTGGCAGACTGGCACAGGGCACCTCGCTATCTGGAGCCAATCTATGCAAATAAATGTTCTTTCCCCGTTTTGGATTGCCCCATTCAGCTGTTGCTTCATAGTGGCAAGAGATTGTGCAGAGTCTGTTGAATGTATTTCTCCAAGGGCCTTTCCTGACTGAGGAGGAGGTTAACTAGTCCTCCTCCTCCTCCTCCTCCTCCTCCTCCTCCTCCTCTTTCACTCCACAAACCCACTCTTGCCTAGCACTGATGATGCTTTCTTGTTCGGTCATGAGATGTCTGCAAAAAACCCTTCAATATCAGAGAGCACTAAGGACCCTACAGTCGTCGTCCTCTTCCTTGCAAACCCCACTCCCCTCTAGCACTGATGATGTTCCCTAGTTGGGTCATGAGATGTCTGCAAGAAAATCACCAAGCTCAGAGAGCATGAAGGACCCCACAGTTCTCCTCCTCCTCCTCCTCTTCCACTCTCCAAACCCCATTCCTGTCTAGCACTGACAATGTTTCCCAGTTGGCTCAGCAAGAAAACAACCAAGCCGAGGGAGCATCAAGGACCCCCTCCTTTCAACCCTGAGCTACAAGTAATGCTGCTATATCGGTACTCATGACCTGAGCTGTGGCTGAACTCCTGGCCAGTGGTTCAGATGAGGGTCTGGTCATCCTGTTGCAAGGAAGTCTAGAAATATCCAATGGTTGCCAGCAAAGATCAAACGTCTGCCACGGGGAAGGTCAAGTCTGGGGCCTGCAGAGGAGTTTTAATGAAGGAGGATACTTGAGCCCTCTAACTCAAAGAATGTCCACCGTGGCAGATACGACAGCGCTCCAGAGGGTGAAGGTCATTGCCCAGAGGATCCTGGGTTGCCCTCTCCCCTCTTTGGAAGAGCTTTAGAGCTCCTGCTGCCTTAAGAA
>BHFT01035947.1:0-31939 GCA_004320025.1 Laticauda laticaudata | reverse complement strand
AGTAATCAGGGATCATCAAAGCCAGAGAGAGAGCAAGCTGTAGTCTTGCTTCTTTTAAAGTGCTTTCACAACATTTAAACATGTTTTGGATTTCTGTGTCCTAATTACTAATTCATATAATTCTGATGGCTATTTGCAATGTTAAAAAAAACCACCTCTGTAGAATCCAAATCATAAATTGTCTCAGGTCACAAGCAGCCATTGAGATGAGTGTCTATCTAAACCAATTTTATAGGTAAATCAATCAATATTTGAATTTCCACTATAACTTTAAGCAAAAGCCCCATTAACCTCCTGGCCCAAACTGCTTTGGGTACCTGAGAAATCACAATCAACAAACCACCATCCATTACAAACAGAATAATACCCGAATCAAGAAACCAGCTGCGGCTTAACATGATGTTTTGATGCAGGCATCTCCTGGAAAGAGGTTTCCCACTTTTAGCCTAATCCTGAATGGCTCCGACTTTTCTGCCGATCCTGATTTTCCTCCTGGAGGCCACGCAGTGGATCCAGAGCTTTGATTTCTTCCCTGCCTGGCCCGTGCATGCACAGGGGCGGCAGGGGAACATGGGACAACGGGCTCCCCCATTCCACGACTGCCTACCTGATGGAAGTTTTACGTGTCTCCATGCACGGTCCAGCCCAGGAAGTTTGGCACCATAGAAAAGTCCCCACTCCGGAGTCAGGTCTTGATCTCCCTCCGTGCAAGGTTTCTTTCCTTGCAGCCTCTTGGACTCCTGGAAAGGCTCAGCCTAAAGGCCCGGTTCCACTGGCCGACGGATACAAAATGTATGCATAAAGGATACAGCGGACAAGCAAAATTTCAGGGGTGGCTCCATCCGTTGTCATCTGCTCCAAAAAGTGGTGAAAATTTGCATAAACAGAACAGAACAGAAAAGAACGGACGTGGGTAGTATGTAGCGCGGGATGTTAAAGATATTCATAGGAAGCCTAGCAGATGAAAGTGGATGGAAGAGGATGACACCTCCGAAGGGGTTCAGGGGGATAATTTCGAAGCGGATGCATAGCAGATGAAGCGGATGCATCACGTACACCTAAAGGAAAGAAAGGGGATGCGCGCGGATGTATATTGGATGCCAACCATTCACTGTGCATTCCTTTCTATTTCTGTGCACTAACGCTGTGTAGACGTTCCGTGTACCTTTTGTTTCCTCCCCTTTTCCATTTTCAGCTGCAGCGGATGTGAGTTGCGAGGCTGCCCAGAGGATGCAGAGAGGATACAGCGGATGTTTAACGGATGAATAAACGGACATAGAACGTTGTTGCTCGTATGTCGCGGATTTACATCTTATACGGCAGAAAGTTCATCCATTCACAAAGTTTTGTGCAGCTCAAAAACTTCTTGTGCAGATGAAATCACAGTGGACGATGCTCAAGGGATTAGACCGTATGAAACATGTGTGCAATGATACAGCCAACGGATGGCAAGCTTTTTTTAACATTTTACATCCTCTTTGCATCCGTAAGTGCAGTGGGACAGGGCCTTAAGGCTCGCAGCGAGAGGGAAACAGAATCGGACATTGAAAGAAAGGGCAGTCATGCTTTCACCCTTTTCTGGAAATAGTCTCACTTTAACTCTCAAAAGAGCCGGGCGCATGCTCAGTTGCCTCCGGAAGCGGGGGAGTACCGAGGGAGCCCCCTAGTGGTTTATGGTTGCAATGCCAGAGGACCCTGCAAGATCTTGTTCTATGCAAGCTTGGGATGATGGGCACTGGAGTAGGAAAAAAGATCCTCTCTAACACTGCCTGTCTAGAAAGGAGGTGGCCTCTCCAGCAGGTGGCAGTTTCTACATCTTCCTCTTTTTTAATGCCTAAGAACCATCTGTGATCTTGTGAACATTGAGGAAATCTCTGTCGAGTTTCAAAAGTCGCTTTCGTCAAGAGCAGCTTCTCTGAAGAGTCTGTGGAGATTCAAGGAGGCCTCAAAAATGAGCAAAATCCCATCAGAAATGGCAGGGCAGTCAATAGACAAGAAACAGGAGCCCATCTGTCTTGTGGCTGTCAGAAAACCTAGGCCTGGAATGAATGAAGGAAGATGTGGGGGCTGGCAGGGAAGTGATGGGTTAGGAAAAATCAGCATTTGTATTGTTATTTAGTGAGTTGTAGTATTACAGCTACCATTCTCAAATTGCTGCCTCTGGGCAGTCAATAGACAAGAAAGAGGAGCTCTTCTTTCAAACACATACATGTTCATGCAACTGTTCTGACCTAGGCTTCACAAGATCATGAAGCAGACTCCTCCTCCTGATAAAACCCCTTTTATTTAGGTTAAAGTGAATTTGTCTCCAGCAAAGTCCCGGTAAACAGTCTTTCATGAGATTTCACAACTACAGACTTTTATCAGGCTTGGAGAGTTGCCAGTCCAATATCCTCCAAACGCCCCACTGTGGCAGCAATTACTTAGCAAGAAGTCAGGAACAGTTCATCACCCTAATGAATTGAACTAATTGTCTCCTGCAAATACCACTCCCCTTTCACTCCTCTTTATTCCCCATGGGAGGGGCCATTCACCGTCCATCTGAGCCTTTACTTCAGAGTCGAACCTTGTTCCTTAACTGTACCCTTCTCCTGGCAGCTCTGTGCATGCATACACTGGGAACAGGCTCCAGCTGTTCTTCTGCCCCACTGATCTCCAACTCCAAAGGTAGCTGATAACTATCAGATGGCCCTGGCCCCATCTCTGCCTCCGACTCACAGCACTCGTCAGAGCCTTCCCCAGACTTGAGGACTGGCCCATGCTCCTCCCCAACCTCCTCACTGTCTAAGCCTACCGCCAGCTCTGCTGGCTGCTGGTGCGCCACAACAGCAGCCTAGTTTCCCTCTCCCCAATCACCAGTCTGGAATCCACAACAAGAAGTTACCCATCTGTGAGGAAGGGAACCCATGAGCCACGGATGATCCATCACAAGGAGCAAATTTCTAAGCCTGGTTCCAGAAGTTGGTGGATTTAAATTCTCCTCTACTGGAAGGTCACACATTTTCAATGGAGATCAGGACCAGGACAGACTAGAGGTGGGAAATTGCTTCTTTTCTCTAGTGATGCAGAAGATGAAGCCGTAAAACTCTTAGGGCCTCTGTTCTCTCCAGCTGCTGGCTTGGGATGACTAGACCTTGTTTGATCAATAGCTTAAAAGCATCGTCTGCTTATTCATTCCCTGTGGGGATAAGGGCAAAAAGAAAATGGAATGCTACTCCCTGTATATGCCTGGGATTTGAAATGACCCCGTGTTGAGAAAAAGATGTGTTGCTGCCTGGTTTCAGGCCAGGGACCTTTTGTGTGTTAGGCAAACGTGATAACCACTACACCACAGAAACCACAGGTATGAGGACCTCTTAATAAGCATGCCCATTTCTTTGGTGGACCAATCCCAACTGATGTTTGCAGTACAAGAGGGCTTAAAGAGCTGATGTTTCTTAGAAATTCGTGCCCTCCAAAAGTCAAAGATAAAGTAAAGGATGAGGGAGTAAAATGTATTGTCATTGTCGAGTTACTGGTTAAATTCTGCATTTCAGGAGAGTTTTTCCTTTCCAAAAGATTCCCCCAAACAAGCTATTACAGGAGTAATACATGGAAAGAAACTGATTGAAGAGGTCATGTGTGCAGTTTGGTGGAATGGAGGCTCTGATCTTCCAGGGATTTGCCCAGCTGGGTGGATTTGGCTTTTGGGAGGTTCAAGGCAAGCAGCTGATTTCATAAAGTCTATCTGAGATTTTTTTTTTCTGCATTCTGTCTTGGTGAAATTGCCAAATCCTCATCTCCTGTAAAGGATTTCTGTGGGATCCTGCAGCTGCCTGTTTCTTCTGCAGAAACATTTTGCCCTAAAAAGTATAATATTCCCACAGTAGCACAATGCTGTGAAGCATCATTCAGCTTTCTTAACTTGCAACCAGTATACAATCTGAGGCTAGCATTGACCTGACCTTGTATTCTCAGCAGGAACTAAATGCAGAAATAACTTCTAGGTTTCCCCTCCTTTAAGCCTGGGGCCTTCTCCTGATTTACAATTCTTTTGGGGTTTTTTTTTTNTTTACAATTCTTTTGGGTTTTTTTTTTGGGGGGAGGGGTATATATTTTATTTGCGGTTTTTTCCTTCAACAACCAACATTTTTGTGGACAGTGCATCACTTTTTAATTCTGGGCAGTAAAAATATTCCAGCAGATGGCTAAATAATTAAATCTATCAGAAAAAAATACTGACAGCATGGCAAGATGAAGAACCAAATGGATAAACAACGGATTGCCATCATATTCAATTTATCAAGCAAGCCGTCCCTGGGTGGGCTCGAACCACCATCCTTCTGGTTAACAGCCAGACGCGCTAACCCATTGCGCCACAGAGACTTGGCATAGGCCTCTCTTTTGGCTCCCCCCACTTGAGCATCCATAGCTGGGCTGGCTCGACAGCAATCGAAAACCTTGGTCCCAAGACACAGTGTGTTCCTTGCTCTCGCCATCAGATGGGAAAAGAGAAAAACCTGGATATAAATATTGCTAGAGACAGACTCCCAATAGCTGTGCCAGTGGTGTAGGGGCATCATGCAGGGTTCCCAATCTTGTGACCCGGGTTCGAGTCCCGGCTGGCGCACGTCTCCTTCCACATTTTGCTTTTCTAGGATGTACAGGTAGCATCACTGGATGATGTTTTGCACCTCAGATTCTGTTTTAGTGGGAGAAGAGAAATGCTCTTGATGGATGGCACTGACATCACCTTGCATTCTCTCTGTTTTTGGTTTAACTTTTATGAGGGTAACTGTGGCCTAAGCCCCAGAATCACTTATCAGCTGGAAGAAGTGCCCACAGGAATGAGATTCGAATCCCTGCATACAGACTACATGGCACGAGTTGTCTTTCAATTTCCCCATCTTGCTAAGTAAGCGAAAGGTACCTGCAGGTGTTCTTGGGTGAACTCGAACCAGCCCATCCTTCTGTTCAACAGCTGGACCCTTTGACCCCTTGTGCTCCAGAAATGTGGGATACAGCTCCACCTCAGCCTATATGAAGAGCTGACACCCAACTGTCTCCCCTTAGTGGTTCTTAGGCAGCTTTGCATCATCTAAGTCACTTGTGATTCTTGCAGTCAGCATCCGTCGTCTTTGAAGGTCCAAGCCAGGCTGGTTGGATGGAGACAGGGGTGGGATTCTACCGGTTCTGTCCGGCTCTGTAGAACTAGTAGCTGTTTTGGCCCACCTGCCCGCCCGGGCTCTTACCTGACCTTTATTTGCTGATTTTTCAAACTCAGCTGCCATGCGAGGCACAGCTGCGGTTAAAAAGCAGGAACAAAATGCTTTTTCAAATACTGCTTCCCTGCACAAAGCGCTACTCAGCTGTCCAGGCAGCAAGCTGACGAAGATTTACATGTGCGCACAGTGTGCAGGGAAGCAAATCGTAAATCATTGAAGGGTAGTTAAACCAGTTGGATCCTACCCCTGGATGAAACCTTTTTGGAGGACCAAACAGTGGAGTGGGATGGTGGAATCGAGAAAAGAAGGAAATTAGAGCAATTTTCTGGCCAGTATTTTGCCATGAAAATGAACTTCCCTGAAAATTCCACCTGCAGGATGATGAATGTTTTGGAAGTAAAAGCTTCCCATGAACCTGGGACACAGCAATGAAAGTGCTAATCCTGACCACCAGACAACCAGGGAAGGACAAAGGGCCTTCATCCCTCCAGCTTCTCCTTGGAAGGTACATCAACCCCAGCCTCAGGTCCTGCAAATCAGAAGGTTTGTAAGACAGCCAGAGAATCTCTTCCTTTGAGACTGTGGGAAGTATACCCCAAAAGGACAGTGCCAGAAATCTCACACACCAGAAACCTCAGAAAATAGTGCCAAGAAAACTCAAGCCAAGAATCACTAGCTGAAAGAAACAACTCAGAGCAGCCTGCTATTACAAAAGTAACAAAAGCTGACCACAGAAATACATAATTAGAGCTGTTAAAATAAGGGGAATCAGGGTAAAAATAAATTCTCCAAGATAAGCCGAAACTCCTTTTCCTGCCCCCTGACAAAATTAATTCCTAAAAATAGGAAAAGACAAAAGATTGAAACAGGATTAGCTTATCAGGGCAGGAAGGAAGAACTCAGAGCAATCACTAACCAGCACAAAGCCATTAAGCCATAATAGGAATTGCCCCAAACCCCTCCATTACATCACCGAACAAGATTCAACCAAGCTTGGGACTCAAGACAACCTACAAAGTTACCCCTGTATGGCCCCATGGGAGTCTGACAACCAATCAGGATACATTTCTTGCCCCATGAACAGAAAGTAAGTTCAAAGCCCAACAGAGGGTATAAATCTCTCTCACTCTCCACTCCACGTGGTCACCTACCCAGAATCACACATGCTTGGTGGTTTTGCTTTACCATTAAACCATCTTTCCAAACAGCCTCCATGTTTCCAGTATCTTTCTTCCCACTTGGAACTGGACCCAGATGGACATTTTTTCCAGCAAGTCTTTCACATCCTCCCTAGTTGGAAAACCCCAGCTGTTGGTGGCCTATGAAGAGACCCCTGCCTCACCACCCGGGATTTCAGGCAGAAGAAGGACTGGTGGGGATGGAGAAGCTTCCTCAAAAATTTTTCAGAGCATCTACTATTGCCAATGTTACCTGGCTTGTTATTTTCCAGCTAACTTGATGCAGATGGCAGCTGTCTCTTGGCATCCCCTGCACTGGAGGCCTGGGGATGAGAGGCTTATATCTTTCTCCCATATCCCATAGATGTAATGAGCCATTGGTCAAAGCCGATGCCCAGAAGCTCCATTCAAGGAGGAAGAAAGGTAAAAAAGAGAGGATGAGAAGAGTTCCCCTTCCACTTTTATCCAAAATAAAGTTAGCTTGGAAGTTGTCAGAATGAGGGAATTCTGGGACCTCCTTTCCCAGACTGGATTATAAATTGGCTGGCTCAAAAGGCTAATCCAATGTGGATGAAGGGTTTGACTTCTCAAAGCTCCTTTCCTGGCTAGCCAATCTTCCAACAGCTCTTATCGGAATTCACAGCTAAGCTCCAGCAAAGTCAAGAAGAGAAGGACGAAAGCAAACCCATAATTACACAGCATCTCTTTTTTCTTAATTTTTTGCAAGATTAGTTCTTGGTAGGCACTGCTGAGGCAAGATATATTTGTTCTGCACATGAGGAAGGAGGAACAGTCTGCTGCACTCCAAGAACTCAGGCAGAAAGTGGTGCAGGGAGATATTTCCTGTACAGGGCTTGGAACTTGAAATGGCTCTGATGATGAGAAAAATATGTGTTTCCTGCCTGGTTTTGAACCAAGGATCTTTTGTGTGTTAGGCAAATGCGATAACCACTACGCTACAAAAACCACAGGTATGGGTTGGACTCAACCAGCGTGCTCATATCTTTTACTCAGATGGATGCTTGCAATAGGGCAACAGTCTTCAAATGTGGCAACTTTAAGACTGTGGACTTCAATTCCTAGAATTCCTCAGCCAGCCATAAAGGATGGGGAATTCTGGGAATTGAAGTCCACAAGTCTTAAAGTCTTGCCAGGTTTGGAGGTCCCTGAAGTTGGGGATGGATTAAAGATCTGCTATTCTTTAGTGTTTTGTGCCTTTACAGAGCTCTGTGGCAGATTAAAGGATGAGGGAGCATAATTTAAGGCATTTTCAGACTTGAATCCTGTTGTGATGACCTGTGGCATGGCATAAAGGCAACACAGTCATATAATCAATAAGAGTCCCTTTAATAGCTTCAACTTTGCCCCCAATGTCCAGGTTACCTAATGGCTGGAGAAAAACTTTCTCAGGAACAGCCTTTTATTGCACAGAATCAAGTCCAAACCATGGTCAACAAAAACGGTAACTATAAGTCCAATCAGGCCAAACTGAGGTAATTAATTTGGCAGGGCAGAAGCAAGAATTCCAGACATGAAGGCACAGCAAAACTCACACAGTTGGAAAGATGCCAGGAACACAGATAAGTAAAGACAACACAAGATAAAGTCATGTTTGCTCACAGCAACTGCTGCAGTCAGCATTCAGTTCTTATAAACTTTCATTCCCAAGTGTGACTAATGAAGGGAATCAGGGCCCTTTCCTTCCTCGTAAGCTACACAAGCAATGTTGTTCTCTTCTCCGTTCCTCCCTGCATGCCCAAGGATGAAGAGGGGGTGGGCCTGGGTCTTCCTCTGAACCCCCTCTCCCTTGATCTACCTCTCCTCTGGTCTGCCCAACTGGACTTTGCCCTTTCCCAGCCTCCTCCACAGCCAAGGGAGCCACACTCCCACTCCCTGTCAGCTGTTTGTCTTCCTCCTTGGATTCAGACTTTGCAAAATATTCCCCCATATAACTTTCATTAGACTTAAGAATGTAGACAACCTTTCTGAAACTAACTGCTTATCTCTAATTTTAATTTCCCAAGAATTAAACATATTACTGACAGTCACATTTTAACCTCTCCAACTTCCATCAGCTGGAAAAAGGTCCAATTTTGTCCCACACATTCACCAAGGCAGAGGTGTTATTCAGCAGGTTCTGACCAGTTCTGGAGAACCAGTAGTGGAAATTTTGAGTAGTTCGGTGAACTAGTAAATACCACCTCTGACTGGAGATTTTATAGTACCCTTCCCCTGCCATGTCCACCAAGCCACACCCACAGAACCAGTAGTAAAAAAATTTGAATCCCACCACTGGACCAAGGGTTCCATTTTTGGCAGGGTCACTCAAAAGCGGATCCCATCAATAAAGCCCAAACCTATTTTAGTTTTTGTTGTTGTCATATTTGTGATTTTGAGTGGAGATCAATGCGTAACTCAGAAAAAGGCTGCCATTGTGAATGCAACCACGCAAAGAATGGTCACTTCCCAGCTGGGTAGGGTGATATGAAATCAAATTGCCTGCAAAATGAATGCAAGCCAGGAAATTGAAGCTCCAAATGTCTCATATAATTTTGCTCCCAGCAAAGAAAGTCACAGAAGACCAGCTGTTGATGCTCAAAAGGAATGGCCGTCCTCATGCAAATTGGAAACCGTTGCTCTGAACCATGGCAGATTTTTTCCCCCAAATCCAGATTAATGTTTTTTAATTAAAAAAATATATAATAAAACTTTACAGGAGAACTAGAGAGCATTATGAGAAAAGTTTGTAGGTGTCCTAAATGTTTATACTGGCACTAATGAAGGAGAATGTTTGTAACTCAGGGTTGATATGAGGGGTTTTAGGTGCTCTCTGAGCTTGCTTGTTTTCTTGCAGAAGTTTATTTGCCCAAATTAGGTAAGGGTCATCGGTGCTAGTAGAATGCAATTTGCTATTAGTTTATATTATATTATATTGGCTTACCCTGTCAGTGTGGGTAGTCTTAGAAATTCTTTGGTTGGCTGTTTACTGTTGGCTCTTTAACACTTTCTTGATTGGGGTAATGCTTACTAGATTGTTGGTCTGATGTTAACCTTGGAGCTTATCTATAGTAATCTAGGTGCTGATGCAGGTGGAGAGGTGCTTGGGTATTTTTGTTTCCTTTTGGCAATGGTCTTCAAACTTGGCAAGTTTAAGATCTGTGGACTTCAACTCCCAGAATTCCTGAGCTAACATGACTGGAGGAGGAATTCTGCGAATTTACAAGTCTTAAAGCTATCAAGTTTGAAGAGCCCTGCCTTTTGGCCTGTTTGATTGTCTTTTTTGCATAGTCTATAGATGTTGTTAATGTCTGTGTGACTCATAATGGCTGATTTGTCAGAGTGTCAGGCTTCTAGAAATTCCCTGGTATTTTGGGATTTGGCTTGGTCTAAGATGGTCACAATTTCTCAATTGAAATTATGGTTAAATCTCTCTATATGTTGTGAAATTAAAGAATTTTCATTGTGTCTTCTGACTGCTAGTTGATGTTCGTAGATGCATACTTCATCCTGATCAACAGAGACCACTGTCAACTCCTAAAATATTTATCTGGTCTTTTAGAATCGCCAACAGAAAGGGAGAGTGGAGTAGTGTAGCAGCTTGCAAAACCGAAACTGTATTCCATAAATGTTTTCATAGATAGTTTCCAGGCGACCAAAGTTTCTGCGGCAGAAAATTCTACCTGGAGAGTATGATTGATTGATTGAGAGTATGATTGAGTATAAAGCCACATCCTTGGCTATGGATGTGTCCCATTGGAGAATATGAATTATGACACACCCAGGGGATGGGGGAAAACCAGGGTCAAGGGTGACAATGAATGATGTGTCTCAGAGTCAACTACACCCAAGCAGCACCAGCATGTCTTCTAATAAATCTTCCCTAAGCTTTGAAAATCTGGCTAGAGACTCATGATTTAAATGGGGGTAACTACCAGAGCCATGGCAAACTAGAAACTCACGCCTACAGAAAAACCACCCATACTAATCTGGTGCTCCACTACCAAAGCAGCAACCCAACCTCCTACAAGAGAGGCTGATAAGGACTTTATTTAAATGAGCCCAAACACATTGCAGCAACCCAGAAAAGCAGAAAAAAGAAGTACAGCATCCATATAATATATTTTTAAAAACATGGATATCCATGCAAATTATCAAAATGTCCCTGACCATTCAACCCAGGATTTGGGTTTGGTTAGCCTAGAGAAAAAAGGGACTAGGGGAGACATAATAGCAGTATTCCAGTATTTGAGACACTGCCATAAAGAAGAGGGAGTCAATTTATTTTCCAAAGGACCAGAGGACAGGACAAAAAACAATGGATTGAAACTAATCAAGGTGAGAAGCAACCTGGAATTGAGGAGAAACTTCCTAACAATGAGGACAATTAATCAGAAGAACAGCTTGCAGTCAGAAATTGTGGGTGCTTCATCACTTGAGGTTTTTAAGAGACTGGACAGTCATTTGTCTGAAATGGCAGGGTCTCATTCTTGAGCAGGGGGTAGGACTAGAAGACCTCCAAGGTCCAGCTCTATTCTGATTCTGATTCTAATTCAAGGAGCCCCAGGAAAGCCAGCCATGGATAGTATAAGGACAGGCACAAAGAAAGAGCTTGCTATGGAAAAAGGGCAAGTGTTTCAGGACCACCGAGAACGCCCAGCGCAGGTTCAGCCTATAAGGGACATTGCTCCAGCTCTTCCGGGTGTCCAGCAGAAGCCCACAGAAAGATACTGCTGGCCGGAAGTGGGCAACTATCGCAACATTATGAATTTTGGACTTCTGGGAGTCAAAGTCCACAGGCCATAAAGTTGCCATCATTGCTCAACCCTGCTGTAGGGTGTCTTCATCCCCCTTTTGCATGTTGGAAGATAAAGGTGATACAACAGATAAACAAATATTTATGCCCTTTAACAAAAAAACATTGACAGGATGGGAATTGAAGCTCTCACATGGAAAGCCTGATGCATTAAAAACCCACCCCTTCACATCTGAATCATCAAGCAGACCATCCCTGGGTGGACTTGAACTACCATCCTTCTGGTTAACAGCCAGACGCGCTAACCCATTGCGCCACAGAGACCTGACACAGGCCTCCCCCTCCGCTCGTTCTACCTGAGCTTCTGTAGCTGAGGCTGGATAGTCAATAAGCAATAAGATATGCTGGTCAGAAGACACAGTGTTTTATACCACTGTAGTATAAGAATAATCCCAGATTTTATTTTCAGTGGGAGAAAAAAGCCATACTCCAAAGCCAAAAAGAAGCCCTGGCACCAGGTATGCATCTCCTGACTGAGAGAGGCTGACACCAAGCCCTGTGCCAAGTCTCTGTGGTGCAAGGGATTAGCACATCTGGCTGTTAACCAGAATTATAGTGGTTCGAGCCTACCCAGGGATGGCCTGCTTGGTGGCATGATTCAGAGGTGAAGGTCTGTGGGCTTTGATTCCCACACTGTCAATGCTTTTTCTCACTAGGATTTAAATATTTATCTTATTTTTTACCTTCCAGAATGCAAAAGGGGGAAGAAACACAAAGAATAACATCTCCTTAACCCCTCTGATGCTGTAAATATCAGGCTAGAATGGCCAGCAAGAGATATGGGCATGCTGGATGAGAACAGCCTGTTTCTGTGGTGTCGTGGTTATCACAGTTGCCTCACACACAAAAGGACCCTGATTCAAAACCAGGCAGAAACACGATGTTTTCTCAGCATCAGAGCCACTCCTCACTCAAAGAAAGGGCAGCAAAGGGCTGGACTGAGACAAGCAAAGAACCCCATTCCCTTTTCTATTTTAATGGAGAGGGAATGAATGAGGAAAGGCTTATGTCAAGCCACCAGTCAAGAAGGGCTGGCTATCCCAGGTGAGCAGACAGTGAAAAATTAAAGCCTGTCTGAGTTTTCAACTCCCAGAATTCTGAGCATGAAGGAAAAGGGAAGATTTCCCCCCCATCATGGCCTTCAGTTGTGCTGTCAGCCAAAAGTTGCTAGATCTCATTCAGAATTCTGCAGAAGATGCCCATTTTGTTCATTGGATCTCTCTTCTTGAATTGGTGGAAGAAAACTGTCAAATTATTCTTGAGATTATCTATTAATAGGGAAACTTGTTTCCTTGTTCAAGGTGTTGTATATTTCTCCAAGGAAGAGTGGCCTCAGTTGGATCTTGACCAACAGCACTCCACCGAGAAGTGCTGGAGAATTCTAGGAATCTGGCTTCTCTGGGTAAGAACCTCTGTCTATGGTAGAAACGTAGAGAAGAAGGTGGGAATTTAGATTTTATTTTTGATAAAAAGGATCACTCATTTATAACCTGCCTTCATTAATATTTGGAAATAACTCAAGGTGGCAGATATACCCAATATCCGTTCCTCCTGCTATTTTCCCCTACAACTACAACCCTGTGACATGGGTTGGGCTGAAAGAGATAGGTTAAAAGTCACCTACAGTGGTGGGATTCATTTTTGTTTTTACTACGGGTTCTATGGGCATGGCTTGGTGGGCATAGTGTGTCTTGGTGGGTGTGGCAGGGGAAGGATACTGTAAACTCTCCATTCACTCCCACTCCAGGGGAAGGGTACTGTAAAATCCCACAGTGGAGTTCAATAGTAGCCAAGGTTTTGCCTAGGTTACAAGTCAGAAAACCTAGAATCATAATTTAGCCCTTTAGTTGAGCTACAGGAAACTGTTCTTTCAGTGCAAAAGTTTAGAGAAGATAAAGGCAGCTCCCAAGTTCTTTCACAAAAGCCCTTTAGAGGAACTTTGATTATCTCATCAAGAAGAGACAAGAAATGGCTGGTTTAAAAATCTTATTGCCGATTTGTGTCCATATGATTACACTCAAGTTCTAAAATGATCTTGACAGACTTGAACACTGGTCTCGATTCAATAAAATGCAATTCAGTGGTGAGAAAAGTCAGGTTTTACACTTAGGAAGAAAAACCAAATGCACAGGTATAGAATAGATGGTACCTGGTTCAACAACGGCAAACTGTCATTTGCAAATTTGATAAGTTTATTTTCTTTTCTTTGTCCATCCCCCCTTTGAAGCGCGTTCACTCTTATCTGGTATCAATTTGCAGTTCATTAGTTCAGATTCTTATGTGTAGGTAACATGAAATAAACATGTGGTACTTTCCAATTTCTGACTTCTTGCACCTGACAGTTCATGGTGGTTTGAAGCTATTTATTGAAATATTGCCCATCGTTAGTTCTGGTTGAGATTGTAGAAAGGGCACCAATTTTTGTTCTGTGGCCATTTCCGTCAATTTTGTTTATTTTTTTTCATTAAGGAAAACAAAATGAGATAGGAGGAGGAGAAGGTTAGAGATAGAAGGAGCCTTGATAAGTTTTTTTAAAAAGGCCAAAAAGAGCCATGCTGTTGGTGAGAGAGAGAAGTTTTTAAAAAACTTCTTATTTTTAAAAAACTGCTTCTTAATTTTCCTTCTGTTCACATTCATTGTTAATTGTGGCAAAAATCTCTTTCTTTTCTTGCACTGCCAGTTTCAAATGCAGACTACTTTTCAAAACAGTGAAGCCATCATTCCTTTTGGCAAGAAAAAAAAGGACCTGTCAACTGTCCGGTTAGCGAATCCAGAAAAAGAAACTCCTGGGACATTATTTTATCAAGAGTATAAAACTTTATTGAATAAACCACATTGGTGCAGAAGAAACGAAACCAGTTCTGGGTTTCCCCCCGCAAAAATAGGCATAGTTGATTTCTCGTTTTCTTTACAGGCCACCCACAGTTCATAATGTCCACCAATCATTCCTGTTCATTTTTGTTATGGGAAACATTCCAGCAATGTCCCACGGTGCTGATGATACTTGAATACCATTCTCCCACCCTTGCATTCCATCCACACCCTCCCTGTTATTGTCAAGCTGTGTGTGTAGGTAAAAGTGCAAGTCGGTCTTGACACAACCTTCTTTTACTTCATGGGTGTCAAACTTGCCATGTCACATTGCCGTTGTGTGACGTTTCACGATGTTTTTCCTTTTGGTGGAGCTGGGGTGGGCGTGGCCTACATGTGACGCATCTGACCCATGGACCACCATTTTGACACCTCTGTTTTACTTTGAAGGCCTTAAGCTTATGATTTATATTTCCTGCCGCAATTTCCCTATTCAGCATCTAAATAAACCTATTTTTGTTGTCTTTTTTGTAGGGGCTCTTATAGTATTTGAACTATACTAGTAGTATTTAAATACTTTTAGTATACTAAGTATTTGAATACTTTTAGTATTTGTCTCTGTTCTGTATAACTTGGAAGGTTCCAAGTAGTCTCCTCTGACTGGCCCGGAAGGCCAGTAAAGGATTGGTTCATTAGGAACCAATCCTTGGAGCCGCTCAAAGGCGGCAAAGTTAAAAGACTAACATTGGCTACAAGCCGGCAGGCAAGCCTCTTTAAAAAGGGCTGCCGCGGCTTGAGCCAATGTTCCGTTACTGTTTGCTGTTAACGAATAAAGAGTTATTTGTTGGAACCCGGTCTACCGCACATCTTTTCCGGACGGAACAGTCTCCTTTTCTGTTTTAACAAACTTCATCATTGTTTGGTTTGATGGCAGCAGTGCCTCAGATAGAAAATCCATAGGGAGAGTGGTAAGGACAGCTGAGAAGATTATAGGAAAATTGCTTCCTGTTATTCAGGATACTGCTTATAAGTGCGATGTGCTTAAGAGCTCAAAGCATTGTTAGAGACCCCACACACCCATATAATGGTCTGTTTCTGTTGCTCTCCACTGGGAGGAGGTTTAAAAGTATTTCTAGCAGAACTACCAGATTCTGAAACAGCTGTGTTCCCTATGCTATCCATCTGGTAAACTCATAAGATTCGTTTTTCTCACCAAGTACATGAATATATCTGAACCAGACTCTGTTGTTTCTGAGTCCCATAATATATGTGGGAATAAGCATAGTTTTGTATTTATTTATTTTGTCATGCTTATGTAATGTATATTGGTGGTGGTGATCCTTTGAGAGCTGTATGCAATGAAATTTCATGTTAATATATGCCGATTAGTGTACATTCAAAGCTATCAATAAAATTATCATTCTCTTCTCTTCTTCGTTTTGTAACGCCACTTGTTCTCCAGTCACAGATGAGACGCATTCTCCCATTCTCCATCATAGCACTTTGTTCTGAGGTAAAAAAATTCTAAAATCTCCATGGGTTTCAGCTTTTTGTCCATTTTGGGACTTGTTTTACTTCAATGCCTCTTTTTCATCAGGATCTTTTCTTCTCACGCACGATTGCTCTCCTTATTACAGGCTGCCTCTTGGTGCTCCCAACCCTCCTAAGCCACCCAGAGGCATGGATTTGAGAAGGGAGGCTGTCAAACTTAAACAATCAATATAAACCTTAATTTTCCTAATCCTGTGCTTTTCCAGCCATCCCCAGCCCCCAAATCCTCCCCTCATTTCGCGACTTTGCCATCAGTCACAAAGACAAAAACTGGGTTTCATCAAGAGAGGCTCCTGGTTTCTTGTCTTTTGACAGCCCTGCCGTTTCTGACAGGATTTTTGTTTTGTTTGATTTGGTTTGTTTTTTTTGGCTCATTTTCGACTCCCAGACTCATCATCCCCGGGCCCATTAGGGACCATATAATCGTTTCTCTCCTCGCGGAAAACTGCGGCAATTGCGCGCAGAATCCAGCAGGGGGCTCTGTCCGCAGCCGTCGGAAAAATCGAACCGCCTCCACCCGCCTTCCAACCTCGCTGCAAGGAGGGAACTGAGCATGCGCCTGGCTGTTTCTGTCGTTCAAGAGATACGCGTGATATTCGAGGCATTTTTTTTTTCCCCGGGAAAAGGTTGGAAGAGTGTCAGCCTTTCCTGTAGTTTCCGATTCTGCTCTCCCCTCGTTGCGAGCCTTCAGGCGGAGCTTTTATCCCCCTGAGCCTGTCAAAGAAGATTTTAGCGGATGGCGATCCACTCGTGAGCCGGGGTTCAGTGAGCTGGGTGGGTCTTTTATCTCCCGGCGGAGGGTTTCTGGGAGACACGTAAATGCTCGAGGTCGTGAGAAAGAAGGAAACCCGGGGGAGGGTTCCCATGTTCCCCTGGGCGTGCATGGGCCACATAGGGTAGAAAGCAAAAATTGTGACCCCGGAGAAGGGTGGGGAACCAGCTCAGGCTATCTAGAAACGTGGGAGACATTTAGCCTCCGTGGGTAGTTCCGGGGGGGGGGTGGAGAGGAGGAAAGGTCGACTTTGCAGATTTGTTGCTTCAAGTCAGTCTTGACGCCTGAACAATTTCCTACCAATGTCTTGGCCCCGTTTTCAGAAGGGACCATTTCCCCTGCCTCCTCCCCCCACTTCCTAGGCCGGAGGAAGCGAAGAGGTCTGAGCCCTTCTTGCTGGCTCTCTGCATGCAAAGCTGCACCTGCGTGTGCAAGGAGTTGCGTGCAAGGAGTGCAAAGACTGGAAAGTTCCTGCTTTCCCCACTGTAGGACGGAGGTGCGCCTGGGGGCTGAGGTCATTCACACACTGTTTGTTCGATTAGGCCAATGTTGTTGTTTTTTTTAAATCTTGGCCAGTGTAAGTTCCTGGAGTTTAAATCAGGATGTTTTCAATTGGACAGTTTTGAAAAAAAGACAGGATTAGGCTAAAATGGGGAAATGTTTCTAAGGATGTGCCTGAATTTCAAAACATCATGTTAAAGCATAGATCCATGATGGCAAACCTATGGCATGCGTGCCACAGGTGGCACGCAGAGCCATTTGTGCCGGCAGGCGAGCTGCAGGCAGACTTACCTCATTGCACATGTGCACACCTCACAACTGATTTTCGGCAGGTTTGAGGCTTTTTTCGGCCTCCCAAAGGCTTGAGGAAGGCTTCTGCAGGCTTTGCAGGCCGAAAACTAGCCCCGTTTCGTCACTTACAGGAAAGGATGAAATGAGGCTAGTTTTCAGCCTGCAGAGCCTGCAGAAGTCTTCCTCAAGTCTTTGGGAGGCCGAAAAAAGCCTCAAACCTGCCGGAAAATCAGCTGTGAGGCGCAGTGCAGGTAAGGGGGTGGCAGTGGGTGGGTGGGTTGTGTGCGCATGCGTAGGGGGCGTGGGGGGGCGCGTTGCCTTCTGGGTGCTTGAGCGTGAGCGTGTGAGCGCATGCACAACTTTTGGCACAGGAGCCCAAAAAGGTTAGCCACCACTGGCATAGATAGTTTATTCATTCAGATATTAGTTCTATGTGTGCTGGATGGTGGTTTGTTAATTCTGGCTTCTGAAGTTCACCCAGGGTTTATTGCCAGGAGGTTAACGGGCTTCTGTTAGTTAAAGCTTTATGTACTAGACTAAACATTCATTGGTTTTGTTACTAAATTGATTTAGATAGCTGCTCATCTCAATGGCTCTAGACATTTTTATTTGGATTGTGCTGAGATAGTTGTTAAATTTATAAGCAGCCATTGAAATTATGTGAATAAATAATTACGGGACAGAAATCCAAAACATTTTAACATATTCATCCAGTAGGCGATAGTAGCTGATACAAAAGGGCTCACTGGAATTTTCTTCAAACATAGATAAGTCAGTCTTCCTAATAAGACATTCCCAGACATTGAGACTTCATAAGAATTTCTTATTTTGAGAGGTTTGGGTTTTTTTTTGAGGAGGTGGAGGTTGTTCAGTAGTTACTTTACTCACCCTATTAAACACCCCATGTTTTCCATTTCAGATTTGTTAGTTGGAAATCTTTCCTGGTTCCTTTGGTGGCGTAAGTATCTTGTGAAGGAATAGAGCTGAAGGCCTTGGGAGTTTTGTCCAGACTTTTTGTGCATACAAAGTTGTGTAGAGATCCATCAGTCCATTTTGGAGTTGGATTATTGTCCAGAGAGAAGATGGAAGGACAACACCCAACATATGCAGGAGTTGGAAAAAGCCCTACAGTTGCTCAGCCTCAGAGCTGTGGGAAGAATGGGGCAAATCCTGGGCAGAAGACCGAAAACAATGAAGCCAGCATCTCAGAGGTCCAATGTTGTAACTTCAGCAAAGTGCAGTTCCAGGAGGGGAAGAGTCCCCGAGAAGTTTGCACTCAGCTTCACCGCCTTTGCTGTCAGTGGCTGAAGCCACAAATACACACCAAGGCTGAGATGCTGGACCTGGTGCTCCTGGAGCAGTTTCTGGCTATCCTTCCCCCAACGGTGGAGAAATGGGTACGGGAGTGTGGAGCGGAGACCAGTTCCCAAGCAGTGGACTTGGCAGAAGGGTTCCTGCTGACCCAGGAGTTGGAAAAGGTGCAAGAAGAGTTGCAGGTGTGAGAATGTAATCATGGCACCTCTAAAGAGGATCTCTCTGAAATTGTCAATTCCTCCCTGGCAGAGTTTTCTGGAATTATAACCTCCTAAAGTCAGTTGTTCAGTTCTTGTTCCAGAAGATATATTTGGGGCAATTCTTCTGTTCTTGCTTTCCAGCTTCAGCGTTGGATATTGTGGTCTGCTAGATTGAGAATGCAGTGTGATAATTCATTTCTTTCCCTCTTTCCTTGCTTCTCCTGGAACAATACCTCCAGAAGTCCTTGAAAGATATATCCGATTATTCCAAGGAGAGGAAAGAGTCATCCAAATTCTTTCAAGAGCTGCAATTCAGGGACAGCTTCCAGAAAGATCAAAGTCAGGACATCATGCCAGGTAACAGAAGCACTACATGTGATGTCAGGTTTGGACATCCGGTCGATAGTTTTGTGCCTTTTGATTGTAATCTCTCTTATTTAACAAAAGTGCTTCTAACATTTTCTGTCTCACAGAGAATAGAAAGCTGTCCTTGGATTTTTTAGAACCGTCTCCTCTTTCTGGTGGAGTTGTAAGAGTGCTTGAACCTCTGCCTCAGGTAGGAGGAGAAACATTGATAAAAATCCATGAATCTTGGATCGGTTTCATTTTGTTCTGGAGTTCAGTGAATACTATTGCTGTTCCTAAGCACCTCAAAATTTAGATTAGGTGACTGAAAATTCAAACTCAGCTTAACTTGTCTCTTCTGATAAGGTTTCTCCACTCTCGTGCTTCAGGTTCAGACTCACTTGACCAGATGCTATCTTGGCTGGAGATACTCTTTCTGTATCCAGGGTGATTCTCATATATCATTACCAGCTCCCCCAACACCTTCATGAAGGTGTGGGTTGGGGGGAAGAGTTGGTTCCCTCCGTTGATAAATAAACCATTGGCAAAAATTTCAAATGGGTTTTCCCTGGGTTTCCTTCTGCTCCCTCTAGGAAGAATGGAAGGCATTGATAAGTAGGTTTAAGACCAATTAGCCAAGAAAGCGATGCTAACTGGCTTCATTGAAAGGCATTCTGGTATACTATCAGAAGATTTTGACAAAGCGACCACATATTTAGTGTTATACATATTGACGGCAGCAAAGATTACATATGCTAAATACTGGGAAAATATGAATACTCCACTGGACGAGGCTATAATTAGGAAAATTTGGGATTGTGCTGAAATGGATAGATTCACTTTAAAAATTAAAGACAAAGATGATTCAGAATACTTTCAGACATGGAATAAATTACATGAATGGATAGAGAAAAGGTAGAAATTAGAGAAAGTAAGATTATGAAGGTTAATATACATTGAAAGTAAAGAGATAGATAAATATAAATGTAGTAATTGATAAAAATGTAATTAATCCAATGTGAGAAGAAATCTAGATCAACTCTTTTGGTTATGCTATTAGTACTGGTATTCTACCATTACTATTGCTATTAATTTGTATGTTGAGATTTATCAGCAATGTATGTTGGTCATGTTTTATTTGTGAATAATGCTTTGCCAATGCACTATTATTCAAAGATGTTTATGAATGAAAATTTATAAAAATAATAAAAAAGGCATTCTGAGTCCTTCCAACTTGATCAAATGTGCTTCATATGTGCTGTCAGCCAAAAGTAGTGAGATCTCATTCAGAATTCTGCAGAAGATGCCACATTTTGTCCAAGGAATCTCTTTCCTAGAACTGGTGAAAGAAACCTGTCAAATTATTTTTGGGATTATCTGTTAATAGGGAAACTTGTTTCCTTGTTCAGGATTTTGTGTCTTTGGAGGAAGTGGCCATATATTTCTCTGAGGAGGAGTGGTCTCAGCTGGATCCTGACCAAAAAGCACTCCATGGAGAAGTCATGCTGGAGAATTCCAGGAATCTGTTTTCTCTCAGTAAGAACCCTTGTCTGTGCTCAAGAACGTAGAGAAGGCATGGGATGAGAGGCTTAAATGTTATTACTGGGGGGAAAAATCACTTATTTCTATCCTGCCTTTATTATTTTTTTTATAAATAAAAGACAGCAGGCATACTTAATACTCCTTTCTCTACTGTTTTTCCTAAACAACCACCCTGTGACATGTGTTGGGTTGAGGGACATAGGCCAAAAGTCAGCATTCATGCTTAAGGCAAAATTAGTACTTATAGTCACTCAGTTTCTAGCCTCAGTGCCTTAACCATTGGACCAAATGGCTCTCTGTGGAAGAAGGAAATTTATTGAAAGAAAAATTGGAAAACTGCATAGGCTTCCTTTTTACGTAAAGGAAGTCGCTTTCTTTCAAAATGCTCTCTGCTCATAAAATGAAAAATACTCATTTCCATGCCATAGAACTGGAGTCTTCAACCTTGGCAACCTTAAGCCTGGCGGACTTCAACTCCCAGAATTCTGGGAGTTGAAGTCCACCAGGCTTAAAATTGCCAAGGTTGGAGACCCTCACCATAGAAAATATTAGCAGGAATCTGAGGGAGAGGCTATATGTAGGGATGGTGCGGCCTTCTTTGAGCAAGGTCCTGCCTTCCAGGGCTTAATATTGGGCCTGGTCCCTGATGGGCCTGAGTAGCCTGAGCTGCTATTCAAGGCCAAATGTTATTGAATGCCAGCTTGGTAAATACTGTATTTTTCAGATTATAAGATGCTCTGAACCATAAGACAGTCCGAACTATAAGTCACTCCAAACTATAAGATGCACTTAGCTTTTGGGGAGGAAAATACAAAAAAAAAAGTCTGCCTCTGCCTCCTTGCAGCAAACAGCCTGGTCAGTTTCTGTACAGCCTGACTTAGCATGGGCAGCTGATCATCAGTTGGATCGGCCTCCTGGAAGACCGATAATCAGCTGTTCAGGCTGCAGGGATCGCCATCGCCTGTCGCCACCTCCGCGCACCCTGTTTTTGACCTCAGAATACTGTTTTTGACCTCTGCACGCCCCATTTTTGGCCCGCTCCAGGTGGTGGGAATCGGAATGGGCCAAAAATGGGATGCGCAGATGCTGAAAACGGGGCATGCAGAGGCTGAAAATGGGATGCGGAAGCCAAAAATGGGTCACGTGGGAGGCCAACAATCAGCTGCTTGTGCTAAATCAGTCTGTACTGAAGCTGACCAGGCTGTTTGCTGCAATGAGGCAAATTGCTGGGAGATAGAGGACGAAGGGTGGGGGCCATTGTGTGGGCGCGGCTTCAGCAAGATTCACTGTATAAGGTGTACAGACTTTTTTGGGGGGAGAGCGTCTTATACACTGAAAAATATGGTAGTATGACTGTCCACAGCCATGGTCTGAAGGTGGATGAAGTACCAGATTGGCATGCATATCCAAGATCCATTTGTGCCCATTCCTTTCTCAGAAATGGGCTCATTTGTGTACTCTTATTTGGCATCCATCCAGGTTGAGAGTGGGGAGTTATTGTCTTCCAGAAAGGTTATTGATTTTCAGTGTTTCTATTCTGCAGGCAAGTGAAGGTGAGACTTCACTGAAGTTAGGGAGCCGGTGGGTATGTTCCTGCTCAGCATGTTATAGTGTCCAAAACATTGGGTGTTCATGGCACCAAGGAATTGTCCTACCGGTAGGTTATCACAAAGACTAGATCAGGGATTTGTCTTTGGTTTGTTGTGATGTCATTCAATCCTAATATATCAGGATTCATAGGAGCCACTTAGAAATGGATATTTGATAACATCTTCATTTGGCACCTTGGCATTTGTCAAAATATATTGATGATTCTTCGGCTAAATTTCAGAAGAAAAGGTTTGATCTTACCCTATTTTTGCTACAGTTTTCATTTTTTTTTTCAAGGCTATAATTGGCAAGACAATAAGAATTACAAGGAGGAAGGCCAAATGCTCCATCCAAAAGAGGGAAAAGGGAATTTTGCTGATCAGATGCAGCCAAACAGCGATGAGACAAGCCAATCACAGAGTGGAATTATAAAAGGCTTTCATTGGATCAGTTGGCTTCCTAACCATACAAGCATTAATACAGGAGAAAAACCATACAAGTGCTCGGAGTGTGGAAAGAGCTTTAATAAATCTGCTCATCTCATTTCCCATAAAAAGACACATTCAGAAGAGAAACAATTTACTTGCAGGGAGTGTGGAAAGACCCTCTGTAATAATCACTCTCTTAGAAGTCATGAAAGGAATCACACAGGAGAACGTCCTTATAAATGCATGGAGTGTGGAAAGACCTTTAGTTGTAGCAGTAACCTTACTTCCCACAAGAGAATCCACACAGGGGAGAAACCATATAAATGCATGGAGTGTGGAAAGACCTTTATTCATAGCAGTTACCTTAACTCCCATAAGAGGATCCACACAGGAGAGAAGCCCTATCAATGTGTGGACTGTGGAGAGGGCTTTAGGTGGAATTGTGATCTTACTTCCCATAAAAGAATCCACACAGGGGAGAAACCATATAAATGCAAGGAGTGTGGAAGATGCTTTAGTTTTAGCAGTAGCCTTAATTCCCACAAGAGGATCCATACAACAGAGAAACGATATCAATGTGCGGACTGTGGAGAGGGCTTTCGGTGGATTTGTGATCTCACTTCCCATAAAAGGATCCACACAGGAGAGAAACCATATGAATGCATGGAGTGTGGGAAGAGCTTTGCAAGGAGTCACGCTCTTACTTGCCACAGAAGGATCCACACCCAGGAGAAACCATATCAGCTGAAGAAGAATGGGAAAAGCTTCAATAGCAATAAGGGAAATCCTCGGTTTATGACTGCGATTGAAATTTCTGTTGCTAAGCAAGACAGTTAAGTAACTTGAGATCCATTTTACGAGTTTACTTGCCACATTTGTTAAGTGAATCACTTCAGTTGTCAAGTTAGTAACACTGTTGTTAATTGAATTCGGCTTCCCACTTGCCTCTGCTTGTCAGAATATCACAAAAGGCGATAACATGATCCGGGGACACTGCAATCCTCATAAATATGTGTCAGTTGCAAAGCGCCTGAAGCTTGATCAGGTGACCATGGGAATGCCGTGAATGGTCATAAGTGTGAAAAACAGTCATAAGTCACTTTTTTCAGTGGTGGTGTAGCTTTGAACCCTCACTAAACAAACTATTGTAAGTCATACACTACCTGTAGTTATCTAAAATCTCACACAAGGACCAGTTGAGTAATAATCAAAATAAATTCTAGACCACCTTAGATATGCATGCATAAATCGCCTTTTTAGTTCAAATCAGAACAAGGTGGATCCTAAATCCTACTCGTGGTTTTTGCTCGGTCGGAAGTTAAAACTAAAACATGAGTATCAGTGGACATAAATTATGTTAATTGCCCTTTCAGGGATCTGTCCAGCCTTCCTGTCCAGGAAGAAGCCTCAGAGGAAGAGCTCTGAAAAGGAACTACAATGGTGAAAAGTCCAATAAATGTACATGCCAGAGTTCTTCTCCAGCGAAGGTACCAAGTTCTGCTTTCCTGTCCTAAACAAAAGCTAAAATGGATTTTTTGGCTCATGCACCTGTAGCTTTAGATTAAATTAGGTGCAGTTGGTATTTCTTTCTAATTATGCAGTTAATGAACTTTGGGCTGATTATCAATTACAAATGGGTAATGTTTGGAGAGGCCTACATGAGGTTTTTGGAATCTCATGGCAACTTGAAATCAATTACACAAAAAGCAACAATATTCTGTCAGTCCTCCAAGGTAATCCGATAGGAAACATGGCCAGATAGGCTAATATATTAATTGAATGGTGCAAGTCTGAAAGTACCCATCCATTATCATTTTTAAAGTTGCCTTGAACTGCAAGATGTGTGCATATAAATTAAATAAATACCGGTAATAAATTGGAGCCTGATAGATCAAGTTTGATTGTTTGTTTTTTGTTTCTTTCTTTGCCTGCAGCTGCAGACTTTTCTACCTTTTACTGAATGGCAATGTGACATGGTGAATTTGATACCCATGCAATGACTAGAGATCTTTCCTGCATCCAACCTCCATTTTATTTCAGCATCTTTCTCCCAGCTTGGAACCGGATTGGATTTTTCTTTCAACACTTTATTTCGCTAATTGTAGCTAACTTTGCTTTTTTCTTGCATTGCCATCTCCAAATCCAGAATAATCTTTTCAAATCAGTGAAATCTTCATTATTTTGGCTAAAAAAAAAAGTACATTATTTAGTACCAAAGGTTCCTGCTTATATTTCCTGAGGCATATTTCCTACTTAACATATAAATAAAACTATTCATGTGGTATTTGAGCTTTATATTTATTTTTCAGTATTTGCCTTCATTTCATAATGTTTAATTCCATATACAGTTGCATATGAGACTTTTATTCTCCCAATCTTCATTTCTCCATCATAGCACCTTGTTTTGAGGTAAAAAATTTAAAAGGTCCACAAGTTTGAGCCTTCTCTCCATTTTGGAACTTTTCTTTTGATGCCTCTTTTTCATCAGAATCTTGTCTTCAGTATCACAGGTAGTCCTTTACCTATGACCACAATGGTGCCAGAAATGTATGTTGTTAAGTGTGTTTTCCCACATTATACCCTTTCATGCCACAATTGAATCACTGCAGTTGTTAAAAATAGTAAAATATCTGGCTTCACTATTGATTTTCCTTGTCAGAAGGTTGCAAAAGGGGATCCCATGATCATAGCAATGCTGCAATGGTCATAAGTGTGAAAAATGGTCATAAATGGTCACTTTTTTCAGTGCCGTTCTAAGTTTGAATGTTCACTAAATGAACTACTGTAAGTTGAGGACTACCTGTATTTTCATTATTACAGGCTGCCTCTTGGTGTTTCCAATCCTCCTTGGCTACCTAGAGGCATGAAGTTGAAAAGGCAGCTGTAATAATTGGGGGGGAAAAATCAATACAAATCTTAATTTTCCTCTCAACCTGTGGCTTTCCTCCCTGTGTCTCTGCCAGCCCCCTGATGTCCCCTCACTTCCAGGCTGAGTTTGCCATCAGGCACAAGACACAGGCTGGGTTTCATAGAGAGACTTTCGTTCGTTGTCTTTTGACCGGCCTGCCGTTTCTGACAGGATTTTGCTCATTTTTGATGCCTTCTGGGAATCCCTAGAGACCCTTCAGTAGAAGCTGCTCTTCAGGAAAGGGAATTTTGAGTCTCCACAGAGATTTTCTCAATCTTCACAAGATCAGAGATGGTTCTTAGTGTGAGGTGGAAGCAGATAAAAAAACCACCAAAAGATTCGTTGATCCAAGGAAAACAAGGTTTTATTCATGTGTCTGCAGAGACGGGTCCGCCTCAGGCATTGAAGGAACACAGAGCAAAATTCAGGCAGCATTTTTATTCCCCTCTTACGAGGCCTTGGCTCACATTCTTTCTGTTTTCAAATTGGGCTACATATATTTCGAAGTTCCTACTACTCCTATCTAGCAAAAGCAGTTAATCGACGGTTTTTGACATCGCGCACTTTATTACAGTTTCCCCATTTGTTCTAGCGTTATCTTGTTTTTTCTCTGTGGCGAAACTGAACACTTTCTTATTTAGGGCAGAACTACTGAGTTTTGAGACACACTTCCTTATTCAAATTCAATGGCCATCCAGACATGGCTTCGGTTCTGCTCACAAATCCCCCTTTTTCTCTTTTCACGTCTTGTCTCAAACTCAAAGAGCAGATTCCTCTGCTTCTTTCAGGGTGATTTCTCTCTGATACATCATTAGAGTTCTGCTTCCTGCTTCTTCTCAAATCTTGAACCCAAGGATTTCCCATCTTCCCAACCACGTTGTTACTGCACCAGGGAGACACTTGAAGACAAACACAACAATACACAGCATATAATAATCAATATTATATCACGGTATCACATTTACCCCGAGCGTACATGTGGCCACATCAGTAAGGTGGCATCTCCCTGTATGCATATTTTCCATACATACCCAGCTAAAGTTTTCCATAGCTAGGTCTGTTGTGAATGTTTCGGGGTCCAATTGATCATCATCTTTCAAATGCATACACACTGATACTGATCTTGATTATAAAATAATCTTAATTTATGTAACTCTTGGTATAGCTATGTTTACTACAGGAAGCGATGGCATATCAAAGTCCCTTTTATTACTTTTTTCCAAATCTCCTAAATGGGAGCCCTCTAGTTTCATTTTTCCTAAAACACACATACGCCGTTTCACTTTAAATTGACAAAATCCTTCCTGTTTATTTCAGTTCGACACCATATTTTCTGTCCCGTGCCCCTGTGTCTTAGTCTGTTTCCTGATCAAGTGGCAATTGCGTGTAGGATTTTTAATCCTTCACCTGTTCTTCCTGGCAGGTGCTGCATAACCAGCAATTTTGGTGATGGTGTTTCAAGGAATGTGAGACTTCTTGATGATATCGCTTGTTATGAACACATTTGTATCCCACAGTCCGTTCCAAGTCACCCGCAGGTCCATCATATTGTGACTTCTTTGATGTTTAGTGTAAATATGAGTTGCACAATAGTCCTTTCGCAGAGTTCAGCCGACTATCGTCCATGGTGGGGTTTCTGCTGGCTATTTCTTCAAGGTTACCGTTTAACGCTCACCGTCCACTGGGATTGCCTTCCAAGGTTTTCTGGTTCCGGTGCTTTTCTTGACTCTGCTGTAATGCGTCCAGTCCTCCTTCCGCGAGTACGGACTGTCAGATTCAGTCGTCAAGTAGCACCGCTGGTAACATGACTTCCAGCTAGGTTGCAGTTTTTCAGCTCCTCCAGGTCTTTATCAGACCCAGTCCTCCAGCCTCGTGTGGGTGTTTGGCTATCCAGCCAAAGGTGGTTGTTGCACCAACAGGTCCTGTTTGTGAAGAGAAAGCGAAGACCCGAGACAGTGCCAGCAAATATTTCCGAAGGACAAGTCCTGAACCCTGGTATGGTGGATTGCCTAGTTGGCCAAAATAGGCGTCTCCCATCAGCAATTTCAAAGGAGAAACCCCTGTGTCGTTTCCTTGGACAAGTTCTGATTCCTGAGGCAGAGCTAAGGGAAGATTCTTTGTCAATGGCAAGCCATTTTCAAGTTGTAGTCTGGTCGCCAGTGTTTCTTCAGTTCCGCTTCACTTTTTCAAGTGTTTTCTAATGGGATTCAGGGATGCCTATGGCGGTGGTGTAATTCCCGAATTCACACCCACCACCTCCATTACCTTTGCGTAACCTTTTGGGGTGAAATGAGTTCGCTCTTGTCTGAATCTATTGCTTTCCATCAATTCCATATCGTGGGATAATCTGTTTAGTAAGATTTGGTTACTGTGGGAGCTGGTGGCTCTTCTGTGGGATAAAGCCTCTACCACCCTGTTAGTTGGTCTTTGATCACAAGCAGGTATGTTCGCAACCCTCCTTTTCTGGCAACTCAGTGAAATCAATTTGTGCTCTCTGAAAGGCCAACCCACTAAGGGTCACTCTCCCATCTCTTTCTTGCGTGCCACTTTGCCCTTATTTACTTTCAAACAAATCAAACATTCCAGCAGATGCCCTCTGAGCTACTGTCCATATCCGTCAAGACTCCATTAGTTGAGGTTTTAACGGACATGACCAAGGCCATCCGTTCCCAATGTCCTCTCTTCATGAAATCTTTCTCCAATATTCCCCTCATAACAATAGGTGACACACCTTGACTCCTCTGACGTCTTCCATCCCCTGCTCTAACCTTCGTTCATGAGATCCACTTGCAATAGACAATCATTGGTCTTTCCCGGTTCCCACGCCTGCCTTCTCCCCTCCAAGAATTCTGCTGGGATTTAGATTCTTTGTCTGTTCCATCACCACAGTCAGGACTGGTTCTCAAAATGGTTTCATACTTTCAATATCCTCCCTTTCGGTCCATCACAAGTAGTAGCGCAGCTGGCTTCAACACTGGTTGAACCTGATGAGGCGAATGCACCACCTAAAGCTCCCCCAAGGTTAACTTTTTGCTCTCACCACAACATCGCTGTTTGCTGCCACGCCTTGGTAACACAAAACTGGCCATTCTTTCACAACCGGCTCCAAAACCTTGCTTAGGAAGGCTTTACTGGCTTGGTACTGCCACCCCTCCTTTTTGGCAAGGAACTCCAAATCTGCTGTTCCTGAAGTGCACACCGCCACAACAAATGAAAGGTAATTTCAGGTTTGGCAAGGCCTAACGCGGAGGCGGTTGACAAGCATTTCTTCAGCTCTTCCGCACTTTCACTATGCCATCCTCCTGCATCTACCAGCGTCGTCCCTCCTCCCATTCTATGCCCTCTCCCTTTCCAGGCCAACTTTCTATGCAAAATTGTGCCAACACTGGTGAATTGGTCTACCCCAGATTCTACAATACCCCAAATAATCCAACGCTTTTGCACACCACTCTGTCCTTGTTCCTGGGAGGAGCCAGCTCATGGATCCCCTTCACCCTTTCAGGGTCCAAGGACCTCACCCGCCTGCTAAATGAATGTCCTAGATATTTCACCTTTTTTTTCTAAGCTAAACCCCTTCACCTCCTTGCCACACATCTGATGATATCTTCTCTCATCTTCCGTTGGTTAGCATACACATGCGAACTTTCTTCTATCCCACAATTCTATTCCAAAAAATCCACAACAAGTCTCTCGCTAGCAAGTTCACCCCTGAATCCAGAATATACAATATTTCGGTTTTTAGTAACCACACTCATTCAATGTCCAATCTCACCTCTTCCAAAATCTTGACCTCTTGGGATTTCACTCACCCCAAACCACCTTTTAAAGTCTGCTTTGACCTGCATGCTCCCTCATACCCGATTGCATACAGATGTCCGGCTTGCGCCGGTGTTCAATCAGGAACAGCTGTTCTTAATTGGTCCAGGACCGCCACTCAGCATTACCAGTGGCTGCCCGCGGGTCCCTCTTGGGGAGCGGAACTTCCTAATCGTATAGGGCAATAGCTTCGTTCCTCTGGGGCTTTGGAAGCATTTGCACTGCAAATGTCCCTTTTTCCCGCTCTGAAGCAAATTCTACTCTTGGGACGGCCGTTGGAATCGACGCGCCTCGATTGCCCCCTCGACCTCCTCGCCTAACCGGGGGGGCTCCTCCATCCCTGCTGAAGATCTTTCATCTCTCCAACCTTGGCCCTCGATCTTTGACATCTGGTCTCCCTGTTTTTCCTAACTTCATTCTTGGCTTGCAGTTTGGCACAGCAGCTACCATCATCTGAGACTTCTGTTTGGTTTTTTAACTTGAGTCCCTGTTCAAAAAACTTTTGGGCTGCTCTCATCAAATCTGTCATGCGCCAAATCAGTTCCATCCCCTGTCTTCTGGATCTTTTTCTGGATACTGGCCATGCTTTGGTGACGAATTGCATCTTTCAGGAGAGTCTTCAAGGCAGGGGTTTACTGGCTACACTCCGGAAGTACTTTGGTTAACCCTTCACGGGACCCGGCACAAGAAATCCCCGGGGACTCATTCCTTTCGCATTTTTTTGGTTTGGTGTTATTATCAAAATGCTTTGGTGCAAAGTTTTTTCCCTTGAGGGATGGCAATTTAATTCCTTCAATGAATCATGTGTTTCTATCTCTGCATGTGCTCCTATGAGCATCATGCAAATTGATGTTTTCCAATTTTGGATTCGGTTTATGGGGGAATTTGTTGTCTGCAGCCACTGCTCCCCTGTTGCCCTGCATGTCTCCTATCCAGGAGCCATTGCTGCCCTCCTAATGAGGTTCGTTTTTTCTTCTTCGGGGGTGAAAAGGTGTCCCAAGAATATACATCAGTTGCTTGGAATGTGTATTCATTGGGCCCAAGAAAACAATTCCAGCTGTTCGCACTTCAATGAGCATTCTCATGGGAGTTTCGGAAGGGTCTTTTTCCAGATCCCGTAAACTCGGCAGGTTTTATGGGGACAAGCCACGAAACGGGTGACTGGATTCGCCCTGCGCATTCCATGCCATTTGGGAGTTCTCTGACTGGAAAGCCGACACGGGATTGGCTGACTTCCTCCTTAGAGGCAAATTCTTTAGGTCCTTGTTTAATTGAGCCAAGTTTCCCTTCTGAGCCCTGGATTAGGCAGGTGGAGGTGGAGCCTGGGCAACTGGAGCCAGCAGGGGCGCAGGGGCGGTGGTGCCGGGACTGCCGGAGCGCGATGCGGTGGACTCCCCATCCAGTTCCTCAGTTTCGCTTTCCTCCACTTGCTGACAAACTGTCCTACTTCTGTTTCTGGTGGAACTGGACCTTCAAAGTGAGCATGATACCATATCCTCCACATAGGGTATTTGCTCTTCATCCGGTGTTTCACTAATATACTCTTTCAACTGAGTTATCCAGTAGTGTGGGTATTCCCTTCGGGATCCCAGTGGTAAAGGAAACTCAGGGTCTACTAGGGGATACTTCGGGCCACCTATTTTGGCAAAATGTAGATCATTTTCTTTTTTCTAGAACTCCGATGTAAGTCCTCAGATGGGGAACGACCATGTTTGTAGTAGTTACCCATGGGGAGTCAGTCGGAATCAGCCTTCTCGGGGTCTTTTCTAATCTCAAATACCGTTCCTCTTGAACGCTCACACTTGCTTTGTCCCCTTTCATTCTCCACGCTGCCGCGCCAAAATCTCCCAGAGATTCTCAACTCAGGATTTACACTGTCCTCCCAGCAGTCGCTGGATTCCCAGAGTTTTAAGGACAGTATATCCCTTCTTCTATTCCAAAAGGGCAACAAACTCACCTGATACACCCCTGGTCTCCCGGAGATGAAGGAGTGTGGGCGTCCACTTCAGGTGATCAATGACATCCGGAGCGTCAGCCGGCTTTTCTCTCTCTCTTGTTTCCAAGGATCGTCTGCTGAGTGGCAGTTTACCTCTGGGAATCCATTGAGACAAGGGAGGAGCCCCTCTACATGGGAGGCGGTGGCGCCACACTTTACCCAGTCCCTTTTCTCCGTCGAAATTTCCGTCGGGGCCCCACGTAGAGCGCCAAATTGTGGAGGTGGAAAGCAGATAAAAACCACCAAAAAGATCGTTGATCCAAGGAAAACCAAGGTTTTATTCACGTGTCTGCAGAGACAGGTCCCGCTCAAGGCAATTGAAGGAACACAGAGCAAATTCAGGCAGCATTTTTATCCGCCTCTGTACGAGGCCTTTGGCTCATCATTTCTTTTCTGTTTTCAAAATTGCTACATATTTGTCGAAAGGTTTCCTACTAGCTCCCTATTTATATATATTATATTGTATTATTTATGCAGTTACACCAGTTTCTGACATCGGCAGCACTTTATTACAGTTCCCATTGTTTCTAGCCTTATCTTGTTTTTTTCTCTTGTGCAGAAATGGAAACACTTTCTTATTTAGCAGAACGACTGAGTTTTGGAGACCAGCTTCCCTTATCAATTCAATGGGCGCAATGCCAAAATGGCTTCGTTCTGCTGCACATCAAAGAAGGAAGAT